>JAPUUL010000228.1:0-23246 GCA_029590625.1 Lasiodiplodia mahajangana | reverse complement strand
GATGGGCTGCTGCTCACGGAAACCTTGTCGGGAACGCCGTTTATGTGCCACGACTCTTTGAGTCCGACGTCGTCGTCGTCGAAGAGGATGGTCCATTGGTCATTGATGGGGGCCCATCTATGGTTCGTATGGATGAAGTCCGGGCGTGGGTAAGCGTCTTTTGACTGGTAGGCCATTATCGCTGCTTCACTTCACGGGGGTGCCAATTGGGCTAACTTGGTCAATTTGGGGATGGGAGACGAGAAGTGAGGGGAAGGCAAGAAAATAGTCGAGGTGGAATGGAACGCATTGAACTCTGTATGGTTGCACCTGCGAGGGGACCGGTCGCTGGTCCCTGAAGATCGTTGCTTCACTTCTTAGGGGATTGCGTGTCGAGATCCGCGCCTACTCCGAACCGTGGAGCGAGGGACCTGTTTTTTTGACGTCATTCCTGCCACTCAGATAGCCGCATGTACGGAAAACTGGACACCAGCTGCACCTTATGCGGTAGGTATTGACAATAATATGGAGAGTTTCCCGTCTGCACTTTCGCAAACGCTTGTAGAGCCAAGATTGACTGAGGGGCAGGAGGGGTGGTTAAGACTAATACCGTACGAGGCGTATATTGGCTAAGGGGACGAGTGTTACACCATTCCTAGGTACTATTCCGACTCATGCTATCTCGCTCTACACGGTAACGAGTTGCTAAATAGCCATTTTATTAGAAACGACTTACCTAGTATCTTCGTCCTGCTTAATCGTATCGATGAATAGCAATACTCAGACGGCATCAAACATTTGGAGTCTTGTTCATTATGCAATGTCGTGATTTCATTCAACTGTACGTGTCATATCAGGCCTCTCCCTAATCATTCCTAACCCTTAACGCCATCGCGAGGCGATGACCATAAGCTCTTTCATCCACATTATCTAATTGGTACATGATCATGACCCTGTCAACTCCTTGTGTCTAAAGCCACTTCAAGCGATGCCTGTAACACGTCTTACGCTCTTCCTAGCACCCTCACCAGTGATCATGATTACACCCTCCATTTCTAGTGCCCTCATTGTCTCCGTGAAATCAGATGGCTCGACTGGAATACTTGCTCCCTCGTTCAATTTCCTGCTCACCTCGCTGAACCTTACGCTCTGTCCGCCGGTTGTCAGCTCATCTAACAAACGCAGAGCTGCGTCCTTCAATTCGGCCTTGCGTTTCCGTTCTGCGGCACTGGTGCCCTCGGTAAGAAGACTCATGTCAATCCGGCCTTGGGAATCAGTTGCGGCCGTCTTCAGCGCCGACTGAATCAGCCGTTCAGCTTCTAGGACATCAGCCTTCGTCACCACTTGCGAAAGTCGCATCTTAGCGTGGGCCTCGGCTAGTCGAATCATAGACTCTAATTGACGAGTGGTCGCCGTGATGCGTTTCTCTGCAGCGCGAACATCTTGACCCAGCTTACGCATATTGACGTAGGCTTCAACAAGAGCTAGCGAGGCATCCTGTGATAATGTGGGGTGGATGTGAGCGCGAGCATATGAGATATACCCAGTCAAGAATTCTACGGGCTGTGAATAATAGTTAGCTAGCGGTAGGTAAAAATGCAGCCATAAACAAACTTACGAGAATCTCGTCTTTAGAGCTCGCCGACTGTGGCTTATCCTCCAAATACATTGATAGAAGATGCCGCGCCAGTCTCCGGTCGGTCGATTCATTAACGCGGTCGAGTATCAGATACACCAGATCGAATCGAGATAGAAGTGTCGGGGGGAGATCGATGTTCTGAGGAACAGGAAGATCAGGATTATATCTAGAACCGATTGGGTTGGCTGAAGCCAATATACTTGTTCTGGCATTCAGTGTCGTGATAATTCCTGCCTTTGCTACCGATACTGTCTGCTGCTCCATTACTTCGTGAAGCACGGATCGTGTGGCATCTGACATCTTGTCGAACTCATCGATACAGCAAACACCGCCATCAGACAAAACAAGCGCACCAGACTCAAGCACAAGCTGTCGGGTCTCAGGGTCCCGACTGACGTACGCGGTCAGACCAACAGCAGAGGAACCCTTGCCGCTTGTATACACACCGCGAGGTGCAATCTTGTGAACATACTGTAATATCTGGGACTTTGAGGTTGAAGGATCACCGCATAATAAGACATTGATGTCTCCACGGTATTTTGGGCTGCCGCCACGTTCGAATGTTTTATTCGTGCCGCCAAACATTTGGAGGAGGATGCCCTTTTTCACGTCGTCCATTTCGTAGACCGAGGGGGCTAAAGATCGAGATAGCAGCTCATAAATATCCGGGCGAGCGGCGGTGGCTTTGATTTTCTCTTCCTCTTCGGGAGTAAGCTTTCGTACTTCTTCAATCTTGTTGTCTGCATCGTTGGACTCAGGCTCAAGTGTTGTAAGATCCGCATCTAAGCGTTTATCGTCAACCTTGGCTACGTGAACCACATCCACGAAGGTCTTAAATACGCTCTTCACTGTCCGCATGCGAGGGTTCACACGGACAGGGCTGACGCGATAGATACCAGTTATTCGTACACGGTCACCAGCTTTGCAGAAATCCACTAGTTCGTTATAAACGCAAACAGACACTGAATGAGGTGTCTGTCCAGCAGGCACGGCATCCGGAGTCTCTTGTAGTTTGATGACTTGCTTGTCTTCAAATTCGCATCGATTATGTATGATTTGCATCGAGTTCTTTTGGGCGCACATGGGCCTAGGGCATTCGACGGGTTCTCGGATTTTGCCTCTGTCGAGACCGACGAGTAGCGAGTGACTGCAAACATTGCATCGGAAGAATGCCTGTCTCATATCGGGGATGACAGGAGTTGTCCGAATCACTAGGCCCTTGATACAAATAAGTTTGTCCATATCAGAAGGATTGAGATCTCGAAGATTGATGACATCATCTAGACCCCAAGGTCGTGTCATATAGGTCTGATCCATGACTTTCTCCTCCAAAGTTGGGCCCTGCTGGGCGCGCTGAGATTGTACGGGTTCCTCGCTTCTTTCTGAGCTCGGGAACTGCATATCAGAGCTTGGGATCGTGCTTCGTTGCGTGAGAGAGGCCCCGTTACTCTGGCTTCTCTGCCTTGACATTTCCGCCTGTGCAAGTTCGATCATGACATCATGAACGGACTGATCCATGAGGGGAACTATTTCCTGTGGATAGTGCTGAATTTGATGCCACATTTTCCTGGTTGGTGGATACAGCTTGAAGTCACGGATGTCTACGTAGAGAATCCGCTGACCAAGAATCAACATATTCTGGAGTTCTTCCCAATAAGGCTTCGATGTTGCTGTGGGATCGGCGTCTGTCTCCGCCGTTGTCATTCCTTCGTGCCACATACGGTATTTCTTGGTGAAGTTCCTTAGAAAGTCCTTGAAAGCAGCATAGGTGTCATCAATAGAAACCGTAGTACCCCAGATCGTAGCATTGTCTTGTCCACCCAAGGCATAGGCGTCTGAGGTCCCGTTGTTCGCATCGGAGTGAACTTCGCGGACGACGCGGCCCGAGTCATCGAGGATCACGCGACTGCTGCTCCGGGGACCACCGCTGAAAATTTCCGAATTGATGTCACCTCTCCGGGGTCTAGCGCGGGGTGTCCCAGCGGGGCCGACGAATAGCCCACTGCTTTCGCTTCGAAGGTCAGACTGGGGGTGTAGTCCTCGACCGGGACTTGAGCTTGGCTCGTATCGAATCGGGGAAGACTCTTATATGCGCATCAGCGGCTATGCTTAAACAACTGCAAAACAACTGCACCTGAGCTCGAGAACTTACCGCCAATCAGGCCTCTGGATGCCCTTGGTGTCCGATCGCCATCAGATTCGGTCGATTGAGTATGTGTCATGTGACGGAGAGGAGAACTGGGCGGTGCGCCGCTGTTATTTGTGCTCTGGCTTTCGGTGTTGTGTCGTAAGGGTGACGATGCATCGTTGTTATTGTTGTTGCCGTTCGCGGGCGAGGACTGGTAGAATAGAGGGCTGGACGCCAACTGCGACGCTCGAGTGTTACGAGGTGTAGCGCCATTCTGTGATGCTGCCTGCTGTGAACTTCGAGTATTGCGAGTGGGAGTGCTCGCCACCGAATTACGCTGGCTACGGCGTTGAGTAGGGGACGACATGGCGGATCGTGAGAAACAGATTACGGTCGAAAAATGGTATTTATCTCCCGAACAAGCGCCGATGCTGGAATGCGAGGTCTAGGTGCAGAATTACAATGAGGGAACAACAAGAACCACACAATGCTGTATCGACAATGCCGTAGGTAAGTGGGAGAGATAGACTGGGGGGGTTTCTGGCTAGCTCGTCGCGAGAAAAATAGACCCCTTAGATAACGCGTAAAGGCGCGTCCCGAGCGCGTAAAGTGGTGCAGGCTGCTTAATTGATTGCAGGGGTGCGTAGTCCAGCACTAGCTGCCAGCTGCGAAATAGCGGGGTCACCAGAGTACTCTCTCTAACAGCCCTGAGGCGCCCTGAGGCCAGCAATGCGTACCCTGGAGATGAATTGGACCCACTCCATGATAATGCCACTTGAAGGTAGCAGGTAGCTTGGTACCTCACGGATTCAATATAGACCACAGTCGACCTACCCATCGGGACATCAATCAACCTAACGGACGAAATAAACCCCCAGCAATTCGATCTACTTAGTCCGACCGACCTATACCTACACAACTGGGCAAGATGCCGTCTATGTCCTTGCAGTCTGTGACTGCTGTCATCATACTCAGTGTTGACGATGGCTCTGGTATGTATCGATCGAAACATGCATTGTCCGAATCCTCGGCCTTCGTCTGTCGAACACCTTATCTGATGCTAAGCTAACCTTGTCGTAGTAAGTAGATATTTGTTCCTCCTCCGTACGATCGTAGCAACTATGCCGTGCGCGTTTCGAGAAGAGCGGTGGTATGCGACTTCATTCGGATGCTAACATAGAGCAGAGGATATTTGCGAAATACTACAACGCACCCCATCATGCGCCGACAGGGAGTAAGCTCTAGAGGACAAACAATCGGAATGCCCGGCGACTAATAATGCTCCTACAGCATCCAGTGCCCCTGCCTCCCCATACTCGGACGTGAAGTCGCAAAAGAGCTTCGAAAAAGGCCTCCTAGAGAAGACGGCGAAGCAGACTGGCGACATCATACTATACGATAACAAGCTAGTGCTTTATAAGATGGAATCCGACGTCATGATGTACGTCGTTGGTGGTGCCGAGGAAAACGAAGTTCTATTATACAACGTAATCCTGGCGCTGCGAGATTCGTTGCACCTGCTATTCAAGTTCGTATACCGTGCCACTGGTCTCCAGGCGTTGCTTTAGGAACAGAATGCTAAGATAACTACAGGCAATCCGTGGATAAGCGGACGGTCGTGGAGAACTATGACTTAGTATCTTTGGCCATTGACGAGATAGTCGACGACGGAATCATCTTGGAAACGGACCCCACGATTATTGTGCAACGCGTTAGTAAGGCACCAACTCAAGATGTGAACTTGAGCCGCATCGACCTGAGTGAGCAAGGAGTGAACAACCTGGCGCAACTTGGACGAGCCAAGTTGACCGACTGGCTTCGCCAAGGGCTGTAGTATAAGAAAAGCTCTCCATATTCTGAAGGAGGAAGGAATTACGAGATAATCTAGAGTAGAAGGCTCGACATCACGGCGTTGGTAAAAACACTTTTTGGTCCAGAACATATACTGTGTTGATCGGCGGTTTTGCTTAATTCCTCTCTACGACCTGATCCGGGACGCCGCTTTGCGTAGCCTGTTCATGACCGCTGCGCCGATATCCTCATCGTCTAGTGTGCCCTCTACGAAAATGACGTCTGCGCCCCGTCTATCCAATTCACGTAACGCCGAGAAAAGCCCATGTGCTATGCTCCTACTATCTTTGCCGATGCTAATGTCCAGAAGTTTTCCAACCGATGCACCGTCCGGCGACTTGAGCAGATCCGCATCTCTAACTTCAAGCTCGACGCCTGCTTGATTGGTAGACTCAGCAGGCGCGGCAAGTCTTTCTTCCGCCTTGAAATCTTTGCATGAGAGCCCCCCACCTGGTTGCCAATATCTAGTCCGAATGACACCGACTACGTTGTTGTCATTATCCTTGAGCTCGAGATCTTGCTGGTCGATGCCTTTGTGTAAAGTGGGACAGGTAGCTTCGTATAGGACTACCTGCGCCTTAGGGCTGTAGTGCTTGTATTTCATCCCTGGTGCCCTTGGTGCTGCCTTACTACCAGCTTCGCTATGATCTTTGTAGGCCTTCTCGACTTTTTCCCATCCAGGGCATGTCCGTAGATCATCTATGCTCACTCCGCCCGGCCTTAGGACAACAGGTGGATCACATAGGCCGTCCACTACTGTACTTTCGACCCCAACTGGACACGGGCCACCATCGAGTATCAGCTCGATACGCCCATCTAAATCTTCTAGCACATGGGCTGCCGTGGTGGGTGAAGGCTTCGTGGAGGCGTTGGCAGAGGGGGCGGCCAATGGAGAACCCACCAGCTTGATCAGTGAGCGCGCAAGTGGCGAGGCTGGCATCCGTACGCCATAGGTCGGTAGCCCAGCTGTTACCTGAGGGGCTAGTTGCGATGGGCTCGGGTTGGGCATTAGTATTGTCAAAGGACCTGGCCAAAAGCGCTCGATCAGAGGCTTATATATGTCAGGGATTTGATCATGAGATCCCCCTATCGCCACGTCCTTCTCAGTCGCCGGCCGTAAGATAGTGCGGAGCATGTCTAAGTCGGCGACGTGTATAATGAGGGGGTTATCCGATGGTCTGCCCTTTGCAGCGTAAATGCCCTTCACAGCCGGAGACCTCGTCGCATCGGCACCTAGACCGTATACTGTCTCGGTCGGAAAGGCGACGGGTGTGTCTTTGGTCTTCAGATAGTTCGCAGCTTCTTGCAGAGTCTTGGCGCTCTGTGATTGGGAAACCTCCCACTTGCCAACTTTTTCGAGGCCCTCATTTTCTCTGAACTTCCCAAAATCATTCCCGACTACCTTGAGAACCTGCGTCCTCATCCCCGCCGCCTGCGCCGGCAAGTCTTGCGACATGGTGCTATAAGAGTTGAAGATGGCTCGAACAGACTTGAGCCTAAGCCCTAAAACTCTCGAAGCCAACTTGATCGTAGTAGGCTTTCCAACATAAAAAAAAGTTGATAGCTTGGTTTCGGGTCTCGTAGTGTTGATTATCCTCTCCAATGAAAATATCTTCAGTAGATCACTCTGAAATGATAAGATATAATCAGTTCGTCTATGTACGTCCGCAAAATTCGAGATCGAAACTTTTTTTTGACTCATCGAGTAGCCGTTGCCTAGATTGCCCATCTAGGCCGATACTTGATTTATTACCTAGTTGAGTAAGCCTGCGTCACATAAAGTCAACTAACTGAGTAGAAACCCATATGATATGGACAAATTAGGCTTAGCGCATCCACAGATTTTGCTAAAGTTCCGTATGGGGTTTTACTTACGCTTAAATTACAAAGTTTCAAAGATATTCATCAACCATGGTGAAGTGGTTGCACTAGTTATTACAATCATATTAATATAGCCATCATGAGACTTTACCTTAACCTTTTCTTTCATTTTGGCAACAGGGCACACGAGAAACTTGTCTGAATAATACTACCTAGGCTACGCGATGTATCCCTGAAAATGAAGTAGAAACGTACTCCCCCTCCGAAACCGCTTCCAGTTGTATACACATGTACCTACTTAGGTGCCTCTATCACAGGCCAAAAACTAATATATGATACACTCTGTATGTATAAATATACACCTATTAAGGCTTCGCAGATGGTGGTAGTTTTTAGAATTGCTGCACAATCACAAGTATCAAACCCAGACTAAGTATTCACCTAAGACGCTAGACTAGTATATGCATGTTGGTTGGTCACTACACCAGACCGTGAGAAGCGCGAATGTATTAATACCTGGAGGACAAGCAGCACTGTCTCCACCACACGCGACCACAAGTATTATACCTCTACGGCTAGAACTTCACAAGCTGATACTTTAGCTAACACGTTTCCCATACTTCCCACGGCTAAAAATCTCACTGAATCTGTGGGAGCCATGGGACGATTTTGGGACTGCGCCATTACAGGATGCTCAAACGCTGCCGCGATCGATGTTGGCGGTTGTGAGCGGTGTAGATCCATGTATTGTGCAACACACATACGGTCTGTGTTGCATACGTGTGAGGTGAGGTGAGATGCCATTATCTACCCCTTAGAGCCCTTCAACTGAAGTTTGTATAAGGAAGAACCCCTCGACGATGACGCCTGGTTGGAGGCCCAGACGGTAGAGTTAGTTGCTCTTAGCAAGAAGACTAATCGTGCGGCCCTCTTGCGACGCGCAAAAGAGCTCTCTGGCGGCCTAGAATGTCATGTAGATGATCAAGACCCTCTAGGGCGTAGTCGAATGGGCGGCATGCATGTCCATCTTCAGCTCTTGTTTGAAAATGGGACTTCGTGGCTAGTCCGAATACTTCGAGAGACGCACACGTCTTTTAACGATGAGTTCAGCAACAAAATTTTGCTCAGTGAGTGCGCGACTCTTCGATGGCTAGAGTCCCTTGACCTGCCTACGCCGCGACTTTATGACCATGGATTGCGTGGTGATCCGCAGAACGAAGTCGGTGTCGCTTATATGATCATGGACGAATTATCTGGTCAGCCTTATAACCCCGCGACAGCTTCACAGGACCAAAAGTTGAAAGTCCTCGGGCAATGGGCGGACGTACTCTACAAGTTGGCGCAACACCCTTTCGATATGATTGGATCTTTGCAGTTTAGCACAGACGGCGAAATCAACGTAGGCCCTATTGCGAGCGATAGGACTGGAACGCTGCCTTGTATAGGGCCTTTTGAAAGTGCCAGAGATTACTATAGGTCTTGGGCAAATGCTTATCTCGAACTAATTGCCGACGGCCAACTTTATTCAGCTTACTCGGTTGATGCGTACCTGATGTTCAAATTACTAGAAGAACAGGTCAAGGCAGGCCCTTGGCTTGAAAAATGGAAAGACCTTAATTTAGGACCCTTTTTTCTAAGACACGCGGACGACAAGGGGGACCATATTCTAATAGACGACGACTTTCAAATCACCGGCATCATTGACTGGAGTTTCGCAAGAACAGTCCCCGCCTACGAGGCTTTTGGCCCTTCGCTCACATCTGCAGACACCGGTAATCTCTTCAACGGAATCCCGGGACTAAGTGAAGAGGATGGAATATTAGGTCAAGGGTTGCAACATCGCGGAAAACCACACTGCTACTTTGAATCAGATGAGATACGACGGCTTCTCTTTGGACCAGGTATCGGATTGGATCTTACGAAAGATGAGGCTCTCGATGTCTTCCGAGGTTTGGCGACGACGTTCCACAGCGCCATTCCAAATTGGCAAGAATGGCGAAGAACGAGTCTTATTAAGTGGATGGATGATCCTCAACTGGCTACTCTTCTCCAGGCGGTGCCGATACCGGAAATTCCTCGCTTCGCAACTTGCTCTTGGGCAGGCTGTGGTCGCCCAGCCGTCCGTGGCCAAAGTTGTTCAACTTGCATGAGGCATTTATGTGCCGTCCATCGTCTCCCTCAGCATCATAAATGCGTGTCTGTTTCACTCGTAAGTACTGTAGATTTCTGTTCAGCATAGGTGATGTTACCACACTCACTAATAAAAATAAAGCTTGACGATGCCGCCTGGGAGATGGGGATTAATAAAGAAGTCGAGGCACTCCTTGCCCAAGTAGACGTTGAACAACTTACCCGCGTCGCTAGCTCACTTCGTCAGGGGAAGCCCTGCAAATTCTCTCCAGGAAAGCACCTAGGAGATGGCAGTATGATGGGTTGCGCTAACTATCACGCTTGGATTATTTTTGACGACAGAGTTAAGTGGCTCGCTCGAATTCCTCGAATTACAGATTTCAGCGACATACCTCCAGATCTCGTAGATTATTTAATCGAGAGCGAGTATGCAACTCTTAAGCAATTAGAGTTCCTCGGCATACCTGCTCCCAAAGCTCACGGGTTTGGACTTTCTTCTGACCCCGATAATTTGGTTAAGGTAGGCTACATACTCGAGGATGCTATGCCAGGGCAGCCATTCTATGTCCACCAAGCAACGGCTGAGCAGAAGTCCCATGTTTACAACCAATACGCCGATATTCTCATCAAAATCGGTCGATTCACCAGTAAACAAGCTTGCTCCCTTCTCCCACACAAGGAAAAGACAAAAGAGGCTTCTATCGCAAGTAATCGCTTCTTGTCCCTAGGAAAACATGGGCCTTTCGCCGATCCACTCGACTACTTCACCTCTATCGCAGACCTTCACCTGGATTTAATTGCCGATGGGCAACTCTACCCAGACTATCCTAAGGAGGCATTCCTTTTCTACAGACTGCTTCGAGATCGAGCGGCGCCTGCTCTAGCCGCCGCCACTGCGTCCGCCCGCGGGTTCTTTCTCAAGCATGTTGATGATAAGGGCGATCATATCCTCGTTGATGAAGATTACAATATCACCGCTATCATTGACTGGCAATTCGCGCGCTTCGTCCCCGCATGCGAGGCCTTTGGCCCCTCTTTATTCACTGCTGACTTAGGCGACTTGTATAACGCTTCGATAGGCCTCAGTGCAGATGATAGGCTTTTGGCGAAGTGCTTGGAGCAGAGGGGCAGAGGGGACCTGGCGGAATTTGCGAGCGGAAGCGATCTTGCTAGGCGATTCCAGTTTGGACTTGCTACGGGGCTTTCGAAGAGCGAGGCCTTGGGAATGATTAGGGCCGTCCTCTCTTTGCTTGGCGATGACGTATCTGGCGTAAAAATGGGGGACTGGACTGAGAAGGAATGGAAAGAAGCGGTCGGGGATTCACGACGTGAGAAAATTGAGAAATTGACTGTGGAACTTGAGAAGAAAATTTAATCAGAGATCTCATGATAATAGAATAAGTAAAACTTTCAACAGCACCAGTTACTACCAATATTTGTATGGAGTTCCTCCGTGGTAGGACAGGGATAGAAGATAGGCTATCTGTCTGTTGTGTCGTTCTGCGCGTGGTGTCGTTCTGCGTGTGTTGTCACAACAGGGACGTGTCCGGCGTTCTGAACTCTGACGGTCATTGCCAAGCTTTCTGTGGCTGAATCTTTCTCAGGCAGGTAAGCAATTGTTGGCTTTATTAGAGACCTTTCTAAGAGTCGTTTGGCTTCGTGCAAAACCCGCTCAGCACTTCCCGGCCTTATCAAATACCAGGCGTACTTCTCCGAAGTATCTAGCCAGGTACACCCAATAGCGGCTATTAAAGTTTCTTCATTCATGAATCCAAGAGATATTAGGAAGTCACAGCCCTGTTCGGTACGGTAAAGTAATGCAGTAGGCTCGCCTTCAGTTATCTGTCCTGATTCGAATTTGATAAAGCCTTTCCTGACCGAAACGTCCACTACCACGCCGTTGCTGTGGCTATGCTTTTTCAAGTCATAGTGATCCCGGGACATCAGGCTAATGAAAGTGACCTGATCAAGGACTGCTGGGAATTCCTTCAGGAGAACACGCCGCTGAGCAGGCGCCCTCTCCAGGATCCGGTAGTTCTCGTCGTTGTTAACGCGAATGAGGATTCGTTTCACTGTAGCGTATTTGACGACGAATTCAGCCGAAATCGGGATGAAATTGTGAAAACTCTTCTCATAGATGCCACGATCTTTGGTTTCTGTTATAAAGAACGCGATATAATTATCTCTATCTCCTTCCCTGTAGCAATTCAGTACGGCGAGGAGTCTTTTTGCCCTGATCCGTGGTAGAGGTGTGCGCCATAATTCGTCTACAGCTGATTCCTCAATCAATGGTAGAGAAATCTGTATGCCTTTGTTAGTGATCGAGAAAGGCGACACACTCGTAAAGACTCGGTTATCCGAGCACCTGAAGGAGTCGTTTTTGCTAAACGCGGTTGGTGATCGAGCCAGTAAATCTTGACCAATCGGATCATGCGCAAATATGGTCTCGTCGTCCGAATACTTTATAATTTCTTCTTGAAATCTGCGGAAAGCCCTAATCCCTTCACCATATACCAAGGGTATAGATACGCCAAAAAGACCTAATAAGCAATAGGCTTCGTCTTCCGGCCGTGTTGTTTTCCTTTCCGAGGCCCACTGAGTCCAATCAGTCACATCTATGCCAAACTTGTATATAAATAGGGTTCAATTTGGACTAGGCCCGATGGTGCCTCAACACATTTGAAACTGCTCATCAAGTTTGGATGGCTACTTACTGACATCTTTTCAGCTACACTGAAGCCCTTAGGATAACCACCCTTTAGTGCGCTAGCGCTAATACCAGTGATCTTTGTAATGATATCCTTCAGGCTGTTACGCGTGCCAATGTATGACCAATTTCCCGAGTAAAACACCACGAACGATGGCGCGATTAGTTCTTGCAAAGTCCAGCCCCGAGTAAACCATCTACATGCTCGAAGACCAGTGGTGTAGTGGAATTTTGGCCGTTTACGGATAGTTTTGGGTCCGGATAGCTCATCGCCGTAGCTACCATCGTCCCTAATGGCTTCCATCCTATAGTCATCGAGGTATGCATAACAAACTGCAGACTTCTGATACCATCGGAACATAGAGTTTATAGCTTCGGATAGCTCAGCGGAGCTACGCTTATCGATGCAGCAAGTATCAACCCACTAGACATGTTAGCTAGTGCTATTGTTTCGGGAATAGTAATACGATCAACTTGCCACGTATTCGAAGCCCTCTGACCAAGCCAGTTCACAACATCCTAAAATCTTTGGGTAGCCTTTTAGTCCAGTTGCCCTGTTCTCTATCATATCTGTGAAAGTAACCTCTTCCTCGCCCCATGTGTGGGAAAGAATAGCGTAAGGGGGAACATCCTCCCCAAGGAACTCGCGGAAGGCGAGAGAGTAGGCGTGGAGAAGTCGCATGATAGGTAATGTTGCCGCCACAGAACATAAATGCAACGCTATACCACGACACTACCAAAAGTAGAACGTTGTCGATTGTGGTTGCTTATATAAGACCGTGATAGTTGTGTTGAGAAGATTATACATATCTGTTTTGAAGGAAGGTAGAAAACAACTGCGGCCTGCGGAGATTTAAAAATGAAGGCTATAGGTTGCTTTAAAGTGCAATTTTACGAGGCGACTTGATCACGGGATTCGAGATTCAATGGTACCAAGCACCTTGCTCGCCGCCTGTTAGCCAATCCGTTACATAGAACTTGAGGAGGGGTCGGTAGCATTGCAGGAAGCTCTTAGGTAGTTTACCCGATTTTTAATTGGAATTAAATGAGTAGCAATCAGACGTTCCCCGCCATCAGCAATTCAACGTTGTAGGCTTCCATACACCTCCTGAAGCTATTCCCATCTTTTAACTGTGTCTATGTGGCTCAACTACTTGCGCCCTAATCATGGCAATCCTTGTCGCCGCCATTGTTTCCCCAAATCCATTGTCTACTTCGCACTCGATGCACATTTTACCTACTGTTGGTTAACTAGATTGTCGACTTAATCTCGCGTTCCTTAACGAGAGTCTTCATCCTAGCCAAGTCCATTGTATCAATAAATGAATCGATCACCCACGAATTCAAAGTGCTCGGGGGTCAGGCCATCAAACTCAAAATCAAAGCGGTTCACTGAAGAAGCAATACTGATGTAAAATTCTGCCCATGCAAGGTTAAAGTAGAGTGGTTAGTTAGGCTTCATGTTATCCGATACTGTCATGGTGCTCACCTCATTCCTAAACGCATTCTTCTTCCCCTTGGGAACAGAGCATACACTTTATCTGCTCTATGTGGGTTCTCGGTGTCGAGCCAACGGATCGGGATGAATTCCGCCGGCTTTGGATATAACGAGGCCGGGTACGAAAATCGTAATAGCTAAGGCGATGTGCTTCCAACCCAAATGGGCGTCTTGAGCCATCGTTATCATCGGTAGAAGCCATCAAATGTCCGAGCTAGAGAACATCCAATTACAAAGAGAAGGAAGTAGGCACAATCTATTATGGGAGAACCCTTGGTGGGGGGTTAGGGATGGGAGCTGAGACAGCGGTTGCGTTTTCTTTCGGAGTTTTCCTTCGCGTTTGATGTATCACTTTAAATATATATTGAACACTCGGCACGGAGTGGTAGTGCGGCGGTTCCGGCCCCTTTTTTTTGGTAGCCGCCGGGCCTTGGTTTTACTCTCGTCTTCTCCCCTTCGCTGGTTTAGCAAGATAGCATAGCCGTCCCGTTGTTTACCCTTCGCTCATCCCTCTCATCAACCAATTCCGTTCTCTGTCACTATCAACTATGGCTTCTAACGTCAAGCCTACTATCATCCCGGTGGCAGGTGCCTTCCACATACCACAAAGCCATCAAAAGCTCACTGACGCAGTTGAATCATACGGCTATGAGGTTCACGTTCCCCGTCTTCCAACCTACAACGAAGCACAACTACCAAGTGCAGACCTCGCCAGCGACACCGAGCTTATCAGAAGCCACGTAGAGAGCCTGGTTCGGGTTGGACGCACCGTGGTTGCAATTGGTTATTCTTACGGCGGCCAGGTAGTCTCCAATGCGCTTTGCGGCCTCGGGACCGAGACACGCGCCTCGGAAAGACTCACCGGCGGTATTTCAAAATTGTCCTACATGGTGGGCTATGCTCTCGACAAAGGAAAATCGACCTTCGATAAGTTTAAGGAGTTTGCAGATGCTGCCAATGTGCCTCTCCTGTTCGACATAGCCGAGGATGGCTCAATGGTAGGTAGTTAGAGACACGAATCTGTTGTTTGGTCTCGAGAGTCCGGGTCAAGGAATCACAGAGGACGAAATGGCCGCGTACTGCGAAACTCTATGTCGTTGGAATGGCAAGGGCATGCTCCAACCCCTAGAGAACGAAGCCTGGAGAGAGATAGGGTCTTGCTACATCTATACACAGCTGGACGTTAGCATCCTTAGACCTGAGCAAGGGTCGATGGTCAAGACTTTGCAGCAGACGGGCCGTGAGGCTGAGACTGCCTCCGTCCAGTCGGGTCATTGTCCACACTTTAGTACTGCGCAGGCTGTTGCCGACGCTGTGAATAAGATGATTCAAGCTTGAGCTTGGTAGTTATGGTCGAGGAGATGTCGTATGAATACATTTTTTGAGTGAAATCAATATCTCGTTGCCCGTTTGAGGGAGCTCTTATATTACGGTGATAGATATCGGAAAATTCTTTCCGCCATTCCTCCCTCCCTCCCTCCAATGCTTCTCATCTTACTATGAAGTTGAAGCGTCCATGACCGCATAAGGGGCGGTGGGCTAACCTGGGCCGGGTAAGGCTCAGGAACAAAAAAGCTATATGAGCGATTCGCCCTTTTCAATAAGATTAATGTATTGTCCTAGTATAATAGGTCTATAAAAGCATTTTCCCAACTAGAATTGATGGATAGAATGTGATGTGACATTTATACAGATGTTGTTAGAAGACAGTGTAGATATTGATGTTGTATACCTGTTAGATGGAGGCTATGCTGTAGTTACAAGGACGGGTTATTCTGGTAGCTACTTAACGTAAGTACCTAGGTGAGGGCGAGCTAGGTACCCATCGCAGCTCCCCATAGGTGCCGCCACAGCTTCAATTAAGGGACATACCCCGCCGAAGCGCTCCCCATCTACGCCACGGACTAAGTACCTAGGTAGTAGATCCCTTCTACCTACCCGTGCCACGCTCCACTTTATTGGGATTCGCCAGGGTTCACCACCTAAAGTTGTAGTACACAGGTACCTGATATATTTCAACTCGTTTACCTTCTTCACTGCAAACACTTTTTAATTACACAATTCCAACACGCCGTCTCTAAAACATTCACATTTACTTCAACTACATCCTAGCCTCCAGTCCCACTTACTAGAAGAAGCCATGGGTGCCAGTGATGAACAGGATACAAATGCATCAGATGTATCAGGCGACTCCAGTACAGCTTACACCCCTACGCACACAACAGCACACGATGGTTCGCCAGGCTGCCACTCTTCAACTGTCCATGACAACTTTAGTCCATGCGCACCTGCTTCGGGCAAAACATACATAATACGCCATAGAAACTCGGGCAAAGTGGTCGCACTCAAGCGTGGATGCTTGGGCTTGGAGGACGATTCCGACCCCGAAATCAGCTGCCGCTGGGATTGCATGCAAACGCTTGGCTGGTTCGGCTTCCGCGATACAGCCTCGGACAACTTTCTGGGGCGCGATGGCAACTTCGCTTTTCGTGCCTCGGCTAAGCTTCACCTGGCTTGGGAATGGTTCGTGGTCGCGGCCCAGGGAAACGAGGGTTGCCATCTTCAGTCGCCCCATTGGCTATCGTTGCGGTGGGTAGGCATTGGTAACGATGGTCGTACGCTGGTCGATGTTACATCTAGTGGCGAAGCAGCGCTCTGGGAGTTCGTGGAGGTGTAGGAGGGTCGACCCAATACACATATTGGCCTTGGAATTCTGGCCGCACAGCTGCGAATCGCAGATAGTGTCAAATGGTGGTATTAAGGACCATAAGAGACGGCACGTGGCCTAGAGAACGACCGGCTTGTGGACCTAACGATTATGACGACCCCGATGTTTCCCTTTAAACACGAAATGTGGATCAGAGAGATGTGAAGCAAGGGAATTTTGTGCTATGTAGGACTTGGTGCGATTAATAGCCTGGCAGCGGAAAATCTGCTAAGGAGATTGCTAAGCAACAAGAATATTGTTCGTTTTCTATGGTTGATTGGCTTAGTGTTATAGGTCGCCATACATTGCCCCTATGCACTCTCGATCAGTCCTCATACATTTTTGAACTCTTTAAGGACAACAAACAAGCGTTTTCACGCGCGATCTTCCTTCAACACTTCCCATTATGTAATACACATGGGTTGGCAGTTTGAGACGCGTTATTCGACCTCTATGATTAACTACTATCCGGTCTTTCAAGTGCTGACAGGCCCTCGGCTATTTCTCTAGTCTATACAGTATGCCCGTGATTTAGACCAAGAACACGCTCCTGAGCTCCCAATCCTGACAGCTGTATTTGAAATGCTTCAGCACATCGTCTAACCGTCTTGGCCGCCACCCCCAAATCATTCATCGACCAGACCGTGTCGCCGTGTTCGGACTCTAGAGTGTTTAGTCTCCCCCCNGGTAAGTCTTTTCGTACCATCTGACAGCGTCTTCAAAGAGCCCTTGTGCAAGATAACATTTCGCCCCATCACGGCAAGACCACGGCGTATGTGCATATTCTACCAAGATCCCGGGTACGAGCGTCGTAGGCCTGTTGGTGTAAGACAAGAGCTTCTCGGAACCGACCCTGTTTTCGAAACATATGCCTTCGTTTTTAGCGAAGAAGTTTACTACTGAATTCATAATAACATAACGTTTTATTGTTCATAAACGTAGGGGCATCTTCCACGCTACACTCCTCCAACTTCCGTATCCTCGCCATCTCTCCTCAAATCGGACAGTCCTATCCGGACCGACGGCGGATAATGTTATGTCTAGAGCGAATTACTCGTACAAAGTGATACCAGATAGCAGTGAGATACTAACAATAACATCTGCTTTAGGAGGCTAGTTTTGATTGGTAGAGTACTCATACAACCGGTTGTTCGTATGGATAACGGTATGAATTTGTGCGTTTAATAGCTTGTGGTATTAGTTAAGTCTTTTGAATGGTGTAACGCGGCGTCTTCGCATTACCTCTGCTTATGACCAGCGGCCTTTTTTGGAGGATAGGACCCTGCCTTTTCAGGTGATGAAACACCGTGATGATGGAGTTCTTGTATCCTTCGGGCAAGCTCGCGAGGCGTTTGCCATCCCCGATCCGTTTGCCTTCCCCCGCTTAGGTGGTCCTAAGGATTCTTGCCGCCGTCCAACGTCTGAAATTTCTCAGGACCTTTTTCTAGTCAACCATCAAATGGCCCATGCTAGTATCCTTCGAGCTCTAGCACGTCGACGCACGGGCCCTAGGCAAGACTCTCGCCAGGAGGGAGTTTGACGGCATCGAGGTAAGCAATATCTGCGATTCACGTTATCTCGGTATCGACACGACCCTCAAGACCTTGGACCTCTTCTGCGTAGTCCGTCTGCGAACTCGCAAGCCATGCTCGTCTCAGCTTTTCTAAATGCCGTCCCTGAGGCCAAGATGATGTCCCAAACCATAATCCCAATCGCCGCAGATATTGCCACCAAGTCCGATATAAGAACCGCTTCGAAGTATTTCGAGTCCGGCCTCACGGCGCCAACGGGAACATTCGCCGTGAAGAAAGAGCGTACCGAGAATGATACCATTAAAATATGTTGTGCAGTCGATATGGTAGGCGATATGGACAAGTACTTTAACTGGCACGTCTTAACTAAGACAATCTCCTATAAAACATACCATTTGTGAACGTTTGCAAATAGGGTCCGAGTATATAGCTATATGAAGAATGCCATGACGTGATGCCCATATTTATCTACGAATGCCGACAGTGTCATATCATAGCTTGTCACCGCTGTAGATACCACAGGCTATAATCCTTAGCCAGCAAGAAAACAGGGTGCCCGCGTCCCGAGATAAGTCGCGTTATATTCCCAGGATGTGCTCTTGTTAAAGGGGGGTTTAAGTAGTAGAGAATACGTAAATAGCACTTCTAACTAGCTCAGGAATATTACAAGACTAAAAAANGGCTCTTAATCAAACGTTTTAGGAATGCTTGAAAACTTTACACGGGTAGACAAGGCAGTTGTTGTAGGGGTTACGGTTGCTGGTGTCACTTTGGAGCATGCTTGGAGGTCAAGCCAGTTAGTATAGCTCACAAGCAAAGTTAACGCCAGTGTCTTTTGCCGAATGTTCTCTAGATAACTGCCCGGATTGTCGAAACCCAGAAAACATACGAAATGGAGGGCGGCAGCAATAATAAATACACTACCCACAAGTCACGTTAACAAGCCCTATTTTTGTCTAGGCGAGAGGGGCAAAGAGATGCATACTGCGATTTACTATCAAAATCTAACCGTCCAAGTCGCTCTACCAGAGCCTCGGCTGTCATCTGACCGAGCCAGTTATCCGAGATAGTTGGCTGTCCGTCAATAATGCGAAAGCCCTTCTTCGCCTCGAACATGACATGGTAACAGTAACTTAATCGGGAAGGTAGATAATTTACATCGAGCCTATCGTTGTTTGCTACCCTACTTCGCAGTCGTAGCCCCCCGTCATCTTCGGCTTGGATAACCCAACCACCAGTGATGGTGACCTTGGCAGCCAGAGGGGCACGGCATTCTAGGCGATTAACTGGCGACCAGTCCTCGTACGGAATTGAGTACAAGATGTAGCGCACGAAGTAGGTCAGGAGTCGCTCCGTATCAGCTTCGCGGATCATTGAGTCATGATCATGACTGTCAGCCATAAAGACACCGTCGCGAGAAGAGACCTGCGAGCTCGGCCTAGTAGGGCTCGAGGACCCGACCCGCATCTGGCCGCTGTCCACCATATCCTGATGCTTGGTCACGGTGCGGTTCCGTTTGGAAGGTGGCTGGTCTGGAGGACTGCTCGGCACGTAGTCGTCTCCCTTTTTACCCAAGTTAGTGTGAGCAACCCTGTCAGCAGCGACATGTAGTGTTATTGTCGCAAGCACAGGCGCGTGTATGTTTGAGGGAACAGTGAGGTCGATGATTGTGATGGCGCGGGGCGGAGGATAGGGATCGAGAGTGATTGCCATAGGGGCTACATCATGGTTGTCGATTCATGAAGCATGTAGCTGTGTTTATGTTTCCCTAGGCGTGGAGGCTGGTGCTTCAGGGGTCCAATGGCAATAACATATGTAGGTATCTTGGGGGTCCTCCAATACCCATTTGATTAATATTTCGGCTAAGATCATATCCCTCTAGGGTATCTAACAATACCTATGTAGGTACCTAAGGTAGCTTTTGTACTTCGTACCTGACTTCTAGAATTACATCCAAAGACACTAAATTTAGGTAGGTAAGTACCTTAGTAGTCGCCTGGGCGGGCACTTAGGTACCTGAACCTGAATGTTCGTTCAACCTGGTGCACTATTCAGACAATGTTCGATAAAGGTGCTCCTCAAGACCTCAATTCCGGCTTGATGTCTTGCGTCGCTATGCGCTCTCATCATCAATGATCCAATGTCCGCCAACAATCTTCTACATGGCGACCTTGCAGCCCATTCAACACACAAGTCTCCCCACAAACTGAACCGCAGTTCTCCTTCAAACCCCTCCGTCCACGATGTGTCTTCTCTTGCTGACATCCGGGCCAGCCTGGCCGCGCTCCATGCACGTGAAACCGCTATAACAACTCGCCTAAATTCTCTCATCTCTTCTCAAGCCGATCTCTCCCGCGAATTGGGCCGACTCGACCTATTTCGCGCCAACCTGGGCTCTCAGGTCATCGCAACTAGAACTATTAGCAATGGCATGCTATCGTCAGCCGCCGAGACTGCCGGCAGGCTGTCTAACCGGGTAAAAGAGCTGGACTTGGAAAAAGACAGAGTACAACAAACTTTGAAGGTAGTTGAGCAGGTTGCCGAGCTGAAGGCTTGTGTCCATGGTGTGGTCGGTAGCATGGGGGCACCCCAAGATTGGGAAGCGGCGGCAGGCTACATCTCACGCGCGAGCAAGATCCCCGAGCCCATCATACGAGGCGGGTTTGCTGCATCCATTGTGCCAAGTGTAGAAGTACCTGATGCCCCCTGGGTAACGCTCGAGAATTCGAAGGAGAGTCTCTGTGGCTTGTTTTTGCGCGAGTTCGAGAAGGCGGCCAAGGACGGCGATGGCGCCAAGATTACGCGTTTCTTCAAGCTGTTCCCGCTAATCGGAAGAGGCGATGTTGGATTAGATGTCTATGGCAAATATGTGTGTCAGGGTGTCGCGGGCACCGCACGAACAACTCTCAAAGAGGTCCCCGGTGGTGCAGGGAGGCAAGACGGTTTCTTCTATGCGAATGCCCTTACGAAGTTGTTTGAGCATATCGCTCAAATTGTGGAAAGCCATGGCGGCCTTGTAGAGAGACATTACGGAGAGGGCAAGATGGTTAGAGTTATCGAGAGGCTGCAGATGGAAGCTGACGTACAGGGTGGCATCATATTAGATTCCTGGAGCGACGATAGAAACGTCAATAGGAGAGTTACGGATGTGAAGAGTTACCCGTTCTCATTCCTAGTACAGAGCTACTTGCCACAGCAAAAAACCCTCGGCGGGACGCCCCGTATGAGCTCACCTGCGGTCGGTGGCGGTACCAACCCCCGTAGCAGTGAAGATGAGGGTGTTAATATGAAGGAGATCGATGGGCTTCTCAATGAGATTTCCGTCATGCTGGGTCGTTGGTCACTATACACTAGATTCCTTGCCGGGAAATGCAAAGTAACTCCTTTCCTTTCTATCTAGTTATCCATTCCGGCACTGACTTGTCATACAGAGCCCTGAGACCCCAGAAAACACTGCGCTAACAATACCAACGTTGCTGAGCAATTCGAACCTGCAGAGGAAGGTTTCCACAAAACTTATTGAGCCCTACAACTTCATGTCAACGTTCTTCTTTAGGAGATCTGTTGAGAAAGCATTCCAACTAGACGAGTCTCCGGCTGGACTGTCTCTAAACCTTAGCAAGCCCATTGAGGCCAATGCGCCCTTTATTATCTCTGCTGTCGACGACGTTATGTACATTGTCAGTGCAGTCATCCAACGATCTATATCTACCTCCCAGCGTGAGGTTGTATCCCNATGTTGTCACGACTAGTAGCAGAGTCTTGGACTCGGACTTTATCAAAATGATGCACCAAAAGATGGAAGATGAATCATACCTACGACCTGCCGTACAAGGAGGCCTACCACCGGAAGACAAGATCGTCGCCTTCATTGTTTTAATTAATAGTCTCGAAGTTTCTAATGAGTACCTGGCTCGAATCATAACGACTCGACTCGGTATGCCCACCGATCAACCCAATGGAGCTTCCCAACCTAACCCACTTGCCGCCTCGTTTCCCTTTGAAAACGATGTCGCACTCGTCACAGCCTCTCTCAACAACCTGCATTCGACTTTCACCTCGAAGACGACCGAACTTCTTAATGGTGGTTTACAGGTACTCTTCAATCAAGTAGTCAAGCAAAGATTACGCACCATTATGGCGGAGGCGTTTCGAGATGCGGATTATTGGCGGACGGAAGAAGAGCTGGCGGAGATAGCTCTCCAGAATGACGAAGATGAAGATGAACTTCTAGATCGCGTACCACGACGCTTCGAACAAGGCTGGGATGCACTTATGAAACCGATTGCGCGGCTCATGACACCGAAAACGTACAACACCTTACTAGAAATCACAGCAACCCATTTGGCAAAACAGAGTCTAGAAAAGAGAATATTAAGCTATAGTGGCAAGACGAATGCGTACGGAGCAATCCGTATGGAGAGGGATTTCAATGGAATCATCAGTACGGTCTCGAAAGGTAACTATAGTGTGAGGGAGCTGTTTAATAGGGTTACCCAGATCTTCATGATTGCCAATATGGAGGATGATGAATGGGAAGAATTGGTAGATGCGGGTGACGATGGTGGGATTGATTGGGTGCTCAACCAGGAGGAGATGCGGAGAGCACGAAATTTGGTTCGTGAATAGAAAACTGGCATACTGTATAGAGATAATATTGCCTTCTAAGCCTGCTGGCTTAATAGTCACGAATCAATAATTGAGATTTGATATCTAGACTTTCCGTCCCCTTTATGTGTAAGTCGGCTCAGGTAAGTAAGTACCTAGGTACCTATATCATGACCCCGCCATAGAAATCTGGAATGCAGCTAACCGAGCCTTCCATTTAAACGCACCTACCTAGATTAGCTCTGAGCCGCGTTACTGGGCATGTATCCAGGTATTTCTCAAGTTCACTTGCAGACAAGCTCCGATTAATTAGGTAGAGACTATCTCGCCAACCCATCAGTCGCAGCATCTCCTATAATATTTTCCTCATCACAGCCTACGAGTTGCACCATTATGGCAACATCACATTTCGGCCTCCTCGAGGAGCGTGAGGAAACTGAGCTGCATAAGACACGCCTACTCGCTGTCGAAGAGCGCCCTTTTAAACGCCTGACCAAACGCCTCGTAGCCCCCGGTGCCTTCACAAACCAGAGCAAGAAACTCCCAACGCCACCTCCCGACAGCAACCATGCCGATGTCGCAGACGCCGCCTTGCCGTCCAATACGGATATCGAGGCACTGAAAGAGGACATCGTGCTGGACTTCG
>JAPUUL010000227.1:0-23257 GCA_029590625.1 Lasiodiplodia mahajangana | reverse complement strand
GGGAGGCATAGAGCCGGGTTGATAGTTGACCATAGGAGGCTGCATAGGGTGGCCCTGCATGAACGGCGGCTGGCCGGCACCCACCATTGGGATTGGCGCAGTAGCCATACCGGGCTGAGGCTATGGGAGAAGGTGAGTTAGCATGGTTTGTCCTCATGAAATTGGAATTGGTGGTAAATTGCAAAAAAAGAAATGAAAAAAATAAGGAAGAAAGAAGAAGGAGATAATGAGAATAGTCTATGATAAGTCAGTGGCAACACAGGACGACAGGCCCTAGGCCGACGCCCGGAATAAACTTGCATTCATTAGGACAACGGCGGGCGCTCCGCTCACTACTGGTGGCGTCTGCATAGGCAGAAAACTCTGGGGCTGTACCTGTTGATAAGGGAAAGTGGCAGCAGGTGCAAAGAACGGCGGGCCACCAGCAGGAACACCATTTGCCGTCATATACTGCGGGTCGGTTCGAGGAACGTAGGTGTACTCAAAGGGACCATAGGTTGTGTCCGGCACAGGCGGCTGATAGTGCCCCGCATTCGGGTCGGGCATAAGACCAGCCGCTACCGAACTCATGTTGGCTTGCTGAGGAGGTGCGGCGCTCTGAAGATGTTGAGGGATGGCTGGATTGTAGGTATAGCCGGGGGCAGGATTGCGAAGCTGGGAATGGAGTGTTGATCCACGTGGTTGAAGGACACCGTCGATGACGAGCCCGTGGGGTGTATTGGTGACGGTGTGAGTGAATAGACCAGCAAGCTTGTCGACTGCGGGAGTCGTGGCCCCGGTAGTAGGAGGGCAGGTGGTGCTTGGTGGTGAAGTTGAATCGGCCTGAGAAGTAGGAGGAGGGTTGTTGTTGGCTGTTCTTTTATGACTGGGAGTGGGAGTGGAAGGTTGAGAGTTGGGCTTAGTGTCAGGCTGACAATAGGGCTGCCCAACTTTGGTTTTGGGAGTGGTAGTGTTGGAGGGATTGGGTTCAGCGAAGGAAACACGTCTAGTCTTTTTTGTGCTCTTGCTCGGGGAGTGCATGCCGGGCAAACTTCGCAAGATGGTAATGTAGGTGAGTGACCCCTCGAGGTCCAGGCAATGATGTAATTAGGACAGGTAGGCACAACTACTGCTGCACATGACTCTGCACTCTGGAAAGTATTGATCTCCTCGCTCTCGCTCAAGTGCAGCTGAGGCTTAGGATTTCTGGAGTGGTTGTAAGGAAGAGAGAGTGTTGTAGGGAGTATGGGTAAGGGAAATCTCTCGTTGCTTTATAGAGAATTGGGTAGTTGCAGTGAATAAGAGTTGCGGAGGGAAGAATCTTGAAGGGCAAGGCAAGGCTAGGAGCTGAGGTAGATATGAGGTCGAGACATGTGCATCTGGATCCCGGGATGTACATGTGAGTAGCTGCGTGGGGTTGTAACTACATGTATACAAACTCATGGGTACATGTAGGTGAGTAGCGAGCCATGTTGTCACCTAGGTACTCACAGAGACAGACGGGCTGCCTGATTGGGAGGCAGGTACATGATGACCTCTGTATTACCTCTTGCCATGTAGTTTCCGGGGACTGGACCCAGACCAACGCGTGCCTCCATCGAAGACCGTGCATACCGGGTGTGTCAAAGCATCAAGGCAAAGCAAACAATGAGGTTTGAACGCGGGGAAGTGGGTAATGAGTAATAGACAATAACTTCAATAGACGGCAGGCAAGTGAATGAGGAAAGAGCCCGTGCAAACTTACGTTATCGCTGATCGTAGGTACCCAATTGGTTCCATTCCATACGTACTGGAACATGGGCGTTTCGGGGACATCCTCAAGGACGATGTCTCGTACCGGCCAACACGGTAGACAACACATCTCGGTTGTGGCGTTTATTTTCTCGCGAGTTGCCGGCGGTGGGAGGACAATGTTAAAGTAGATAAAAAAGACAACTGAAGTAGAATAAGCTGCCTGATTTGAGTTGATAGTCGAAGTCAAGTTGATTGTCGTCCACGCATAGGGATGTTTCCAAGCTGTGTCAGGTAGTTGTAGGCAGGAACCTCGGGGCAAACAGTGATGACAAGTGTGTAGGAGGGAGGAAGGTTTATTAGAGGGAGTGGAGAAGTAATACAGAATTTTCAGGCAGGAAGCTGATATCTTGCAAACAAGCGTAGTTGCATCATATACGGGGTACATTGGCCTTTCTGATCTAATGCGAGCGTGTAGCTATAGTCTTTAATAATATAAGGTAGTTTGAATTGCGAGCTAAGAGAACTCAATACCACGTTGACTTCCAGACCTCTAGGTGGGCTACCGTACTCCTCTACTAGCTGACCTTACTAAGGCTAGTGGGAGGAGATATTCTCATTCATGTTATCAGGGCGTTGTTTAACTAACTCCTTATTCATAGGTGAAGGCAAATTCTAGTAAAATAACCCTGCAAGTTCACAAGCTTGCACGTCCTCAGTAACAAGAAGTTCCTCCAATGGGCGGGTGCATGAACGAAAACTCAACAAATCACGCCTAACAAAGCGCCAACCACTCAACAAGTTCACCTTGTGCATCCGGTGGTTGAAATGAATCTGGGTGCTGAGAAAAACATACCAAGCCCTCGCCAACTAACTGCTTACGTACTACGTCTCGAGTGTAAGAAGCAGCCCCTCCTTGCACGACATGTTAAGTTATGCCATCCTTTTAGATATATAATGCTATTTAAAGCGGCCTATGTAAGCATCACTTAATAAAAGCTTATTGATTGCTTCTATAATTTTGGTATATGGCTAATTATTCACGCTTTATTAACATTGACAATAACCATTATAACTGGAACCATCATGACCTTGGAAGGACTGTGCAAAGCACAATAGGGTAACTATATAAAGTCACAATATACACATACAATGCAAACAATAGATCTTGAATAAGCCTTATATGTGACTAAGGAACTACCTAATAAATGGGATGGAATAAGTGGTGGTGGCTAGGGTAGGAAGTAGTAAGGTGACTAATGACGTAACAGTGATAGTTACAGCGTACTTAGCAACAATAGCGTACTGTCCATTGCAAAGCAAATCTCGGCCTACAGTTGCACAACAAATTGCCATGCTAATTACAAAGATCTCAAGTGTGTAAGAGGAAACGAAACATGTTTCTTAATCAGGTCTATATTCCCTTGAAATCAGGCATTGCCTTGTCTTTACTAAGAACGCCTGTCTAGTTAACGTCTCAGTGTTATGTTTGTCCTGCTTGCCTTCCTGATACAAGCTAATCGGATTATGTAATCCAGGGGTCCAGGTTACTTAGAGCAAGTGTGTGAATCGGAATTATTTGGGATTAATGCCACAAACAATGGGTTTCTGTTGTTTTGTGTGTGCTGAAGCTGGTAAGTGCCCCTATTAGGGGTATAGTATAGTGACTTGGAACTTTTTCTAGATTGGTACCTGGAGATGGGTGTTTAGAAAAGAGGAGTATGAAGGTGGGCTAAGCAGAGATGGCATTGCCTGGAGGGTGAGGATGAGTAGGATGTCCCGGGAGACTGACGGTCCCACGACGAGTCAACAGAGCATTTCATACGGAGTGACCAATCTTGGACTTCATTAGCTGGTATACTAAGTATCATTCGATCACTTTCTCCTTACACCGCATGTTGATTTTGTTCCATGTAGCTCCATCATAGTCAGTGACCACCTTTTGCAATTCCTCAATGCGCATTGCGAATAGTCTGGTTTCACTGAGCCCTTGATCTGTTGTACGTACCTAATACTGCCTCTATCCAACAAAGGTGGACATAATGACCTATGATACATCTGCCATAAATCTCCAACACACGCGAATATCCTCCAAAGGCAGCCGCAGTAGAATCAAAAACAAAGTCAGCCTTGAATATTAGCTTAAGCCATCTAGGCTACTACGGCACACATTCTTCGCCTTTCTGGAATACCTGAGAATCTGGCGAGAACTCAACTATGTACATAGCATCCAGGATCTTAAATAACCGGCCACACGCCTCCCGGTGAGCTTCTCACTGATCTCACTCTCACCAAGATTCTTCAGTTCATGAAATTCATATTAACTCCTGGACAATCGGAAACCGTCATGGCAGGGACTCATGTGGCAGGATTGCCCGAGCTGCTGATAATGATAAGCGAGCAAGTAAGGGTGATCAATCCATCTTGCTCGGGGAAAGCTGACAGCTGAATCTAGACTGACTCCCGCAAGCTGCTACACGATGCGTGCCTAGTGAACCGCACTTTCAACAACGCTTTCACGCCTTCCCTCTACAGATGCCTACGTTGGGACGACCGAAATATCGGCTTCCTATGTGACAACGCAAAGCGCCGCCACCTAATTGACAGCGGGAAACTTTCATATACCAAAACCATCATTCTAGCAGGTTCTGCTGTGCGCTCAATGACAGATACATGGCAATCAATAAAATCCGAATTATTCGACCCGTGGGACGCGAAGAGTATTGTCTGGGTACAACGCGAGATAGAAGCCGTCTTTGTAAGACTTAACCGTGCCTTGGTTGATTTCTGCCAGGCTGCAGAACGCCTTCGGAACTTTGCGTAAGTCTGCAATTTATGCTCCTAATAGCTGCGGTTGAGATGACTGACTCAAATCCTACTGTAGCTGCCAAGACATTGCCTTATCAGTCGAATGCGTCCACACTCTTAGTAGTGCAGCCGGCCTCCAAAGCTTATGCATTCAATTTCCCTACGATAACAATGAGTTTCTCACGTGGTTCCCAAGAAAAAGACGTACCAAGATGTTTCATGCCCCACAAAAACGATTTCAGTTCAGGGGCTTGAAAAAGCTATCAATGATCGGCCTCTATGGAGATCTGAAGGCTTGGGGACAACATATCGGTCGGATAATGGTGGACTCGCCCAAACTCGAGCAGTTGTTGCTTTCCGTTGAGGAGGAAAAATGCAACGATCAAATTTTCGATGAAATCGGCAGCATATATTTCGAGCATGTCGGTGTACTTCCAAGTCTTCAACGCCTACGACTCGAGCCTGGGTGTCGAGTCTTCGTGGACCTGGATCATCTCATGGACTCCAGCAACTTTCGTGATGCTCACATATATAACCGGCGTCACCGGGAATGTGTGGATATATTATCTCCCATGATTTCGCTAAATTCCGCATTGCTGTCTACGCTCGACATCGAATGTAGTACATGGTTCGCCAATAACGGGATCGTCCGTCCCCAAGCGGAAGGAAATGACCGCCCTGGCGATGTGTACTCAAATCTTGTCCCATATGAGCTCCTTCAAAGCCTCGGCGCCCAAAACGTTGTCAGAGTGAAGTTTCCAATGACCGCTCTGTGGGAAATGCATGTGCGGCAACCCCTAGAGCTCCTTGAGGCCTGTAGTTGCATAAAGGACTTGGCGATCGAGTGGGGGAATGCCATGCCCGGCGTAACAAGGTCCGAAACCAAACCTCAGTTTGAAGCTCAACTTGGACATGTTTGTAAGATATTAAGCAACATGTTGGCGCTAGAGAACTTATGGATCGTCTCGACCGCGTGTTGGATTGACTCCGAAATTGATGTTGACTTATACTTATACCCTTACGCAAAACAGGCCGCTGAAACTCAGGAATCTCTGAAATATATCAGAGTTCGATCGAAGGCCTGGCGCGTCCACAGAAATGCAAGACCCGAAGGCGTTCTATTAGAGGCTCTCGAAGAATGGGAAGATGAGGCCGAGGGATCATAGTTCTTTCATCCGCCGGAGCCATTGCCATGTAGCCACATGACGGTGCATGTAGATTTCGATGATGATTGATGGTTCTTCGTCTACGATCCGAACCATTCGCAAAATCTATGAAGCGAAAGAACTCGATGGCAATATATGTTTCCGAGCCTGCTTGTAATCAATTAGTACCTTCATTGCGGCCCGTATTGAGCGTGGCAAGGGTCTGTCTTCGTGAGACATCGAGGATCGTCATGTATTAGTCGTGGTTGTTTATTAAGAATAACTGAGGTCTCATAATTAAGCAGAGGCTTATCTTGGACTCGGGTGAGCCCTGGGACGCCTAAGCTACTCGGGAGACTCGAAGCGGACTCTAGGGACTATGACGCAGATAATGAGATGATATACTTACGCAGCTATCCGCTAGGCAAATATTATCAAGCGATTTATATTGCGGTGGTTTGGATGATTTTGGGCATGACAGCGCCGTCTCGCTTTTCATAGGCAAAAGACCTACGGATCGCGAAGGCTTAAAAATATATGAGTCGGGCAATTGGGGGTAGTCATGCATCATTCAAAGGAATGGGCACCGGATTGCCTCAATACCTAATTATTGGACAAGTCCAGGAAATCATCTACCTTGTTGCCTGAAGGTTGAATTTAGGTTGTCGCCAATCTTCTGCAGCGATCATGATTGGCCAAAGCCAGCGGAGTTGGCACCTTTCAACCCCCTTGCGCCCCCCCCAGCTGGTATTGTGAAACATTGGATTTTTCCCAATAGCGCAACTCAAGTTTTTCATATTAGCTGAACCACGAGGTACTTAATCGAGAGGATATCGGCTTGCATGAGAAACTATGAATATGGGATGTATAAGCGGCTAGTACGCGGGCGTGTAGCTTGTGCCGATTGATTGGGACTTGGAGCCGCCTGCTCAGGTGACAAACAGCTGGCGAGACTGGACATACCTTCATACAAAACTATCACCACTCCAGGTCTACTACCTACCCCAAACCACCATGCCTGGATTTCTCTTTTGTAGCATTGTAAGGAAGTCCTCGTATCTTCTTCTTGCATTGTGTACAAGTAATAGAGCCGTTATGGTGACTTAATTGGTCGATACATACTACTAATTTCCAATCTCATACTCCTAGCTATATTTTATGCACGATTTAGTCATGCATGTTCATGTATAAGTCCGTACAGGAAGGTTTATATGCACATTTTCGATGTGGCTGTATCTATTTCGGGGGAAAGTTAGGGTTACCCCCGCTTCTCTTTCACTGCTACCACTGCCCCTCTAGTGCCTATTAGACGTGGTGATTGTAGTATTGTGCGTGCTGTACGAGATCCCGTCCGTTCGACTGGAATACAAGCTAGAACATGGGATGCCAGCCTTCGCGATGTTTTTCCCACGAAATATATTTATCAAGCTTAAGCTCAGTTGGGCAGCGGAAGCCGGCATGCAATACAAATCCTTTATAATGTCTCGAAACTCGTATCGCCATTTTGTTGAGATGATTGTCTCCGAAGAAGATGATAGGGAATCTTCGAGTACCTAGTTGAATTGCTTTATTGCTGCTGTCGCCATATAAGATACTGTTCTTTTCGAGCTCTTCGATCTAGAATTTTCTTGGGAAAAAAAAAAAGAAGCCATTTCATTTTCGGCGAGGAATCCCTGTTGATTTATTGCACAATCTGTGGCCTACCTATATTGGGACTAATCCTTTAGTTAGCGACGGTCAGCAAAATTACATTATACTATGCAAAACTTACTGCAGACCCCAAGGAGACTACACATCAACCCATCATCCGTGGTCTTGGCCACTAACCCAACTTAGAAAACTATGGGGCGACCCCCCTACAGGCCAGTACATCCGTAGAATCAGCGACGGTATGAAAGGCGTATTTGGCTTCGAAATATTTATTAAGAGCAAATATCTACATTAACGCGATATTTTTTTAAGCTTTATATATATAGTATAATTGCTATAATATAGCCGGTTAATATTTAGCTAAGTTATTTATTGAATATATAGTTATATTATTGCAGCTCGATCGAGTATTCAGTAAATACTCAGTGAGTAGTTGTTGGTTTTCTATTATAAGTGCTTATTCGACGGTACTTCGACCTGCCTAGGAGCTTTGCTAAGTTGGGTTAGTGGCCAAGACCACGGATGATGGGTTGATGTGTAGTCTCACCCCAAGCTACCCAACCTAGTCATGTCGGTAACGAGTTTATGGAGCACCGTTACCATACCAAAGATGGCAATTAATGGAGATGGATGTGCTTTCGAGCCAGGAAAAGTGGCGTATGTCGGCGGGCTTAATGCTACCTAACGAAGTCTATGCGAAGCATGAATCGTATGTGAGCTTGGTGTGCAGTCATCATCTCTTGTCTCCGTTATATAGAATATATGCTCGAATTGATACTTGTAACGGCGGTTTCTACATCCCTAGAGTGTTTAAGCTGGGATCATGGCTGGTTTGCAAAGCGATACGACTAACACCACGTGCCAGACTGAAAATGAGATATTTGTACCTGACACCGGCAGTCTTCCGGATGCTTCCGCGAGACAACAAATTGCACTACGGTATTGGCAGAATGGCAGTGCGGATATAGATGGTATGCTGGGGGGCATACCTTCTCTTAACGGGCATTCACATTACTCGAGAATTGATTTGCAGGGTTCGCGCAGCTTTTTGGCGAAGCTGGGCATTGGTGCAAAAAACGGGCGTCACTTGGTAGCTGACATACTAGAAGGCGGTGCAGGGTGTGTCTTCCTCTACCTCGAGGCCAATATATGGCATTCAATCATTGCTAATGCGCTATTTCTCGACACTGCACAGCATTGGGAGGGTCACTGAAGGGTTGCTTCTTAGTATAGGCGAAGCCGTTGATGTCATCGAACCAGTGTCGAAGTTCACGGATCAGTTACAAGGCAAGAAAGGCGTACGAAACATTTTCAACGTCGGATTGGAGGACTGGGAGCCCACGGGAACAGTACAATACGACCTGATATGGCTGCAAGGGTGCGTGTGCCACTTGACGGATGAGCAACTCATTCGTCATCTCAAGCAATGCAAGACGGCCTTAAAGAAGGATAACGGCCTTATTATTATCAAGGAAAACATAGCTCCTCACGGTGCTGATATTTTTGACCCTGTTGATAGCACAATTATGCGGTAGGTAAACTGAGTTTCCGACTTCCTCCGGTGTTGGCTAATACCCAATTAGACAGGATGGTAAATTCAGGGATATTTTCAAGGTAACTGGCTTGCGCGTTGTAAAGAAGGAGGTGCAGAAGGGTTTCCAGACAAACAAGACAGCGCAGCAACTGTTCCCAGTATATATGTACGCGTTACGCCCGGAAGCCGAGGTCCCAATATCATCGTAGGATAATTCGAATCCCACAATGAGCACTATGGGAATGACGCGCCGGGCTGGCCGCAATGCGTCCTCTCATTTGGAGTTGGTTGAAGGCCAACATGCGGCTTTTGTCTTTCTGCTGCAGGTCTTGGCACCTAGGTACTGCGAGTGTTGGAATTGTCACCAGTCAACTGTAGCCGACGTATGGCCCTATATACTTTGTCTATAACTATAAGCAATAAAAGACGTTAGCACTTGCTTCACCTACTGATATATTTTATTTACTTGAGGGGAAGAAGACGGCTTCTGCAGCTATTAATACGCATGTTACCCCTCATGGCCTTCGGGAAATGCATCACGAATGTATAGAACCTTTATGGCCTGAGGCACTGGAGTTAGAGGACATTCTGACCGCTATGAAGAACTGGCGCTAGCCTATGCTTAAAGAAATTGAAGTATGAATACTAGAATGAATTATAAGTGCCTTGAACTGACCGGGAGTCCATGGGCCGTAACCTGAAGAGTTTACTTCTGGATGGCGCATTCCACTACTCCTCAGTTATTTACGCCCATCATCACTTAGCGTAGATCAAAGAGAAAGACCAAATGAGCTAGATAAGTATAGACTTCTATAGCATCTTATTCTACGATTTTAGTGTTAAGATCTGAGACATTGAACCCCGATAGGTCCTTGATGGAATATAATATCCAATCCTATCGCATCGTAGAACGCCAAGAGTATTTGTTCAGACTAGGAAGCATTAGGTAATGTCGTTCATAGGCGGGGAGAGTGGGGTGTCGCAGAGTTATATACAAGGGATAGAGCAGGACAGAAGCTTATTGGCGGATTGCGCACAGCACTGTTAACAACCTCATAATGATTATAGACTTCAGGTCGTCCTTGGTTATCCCTCTCATACCTAACCTCCCGGCCTCTTGTTTGCCGTACTTCTAACACAATGGAGAGCGATGATATGCAAGATCTGATCCTCTGGGCAGAGAGCAAAGGTGTGCAGATTCACGGAATAAAACCCTCCAGAATTCCGACTCGAGGTGTTGGCATAATAGCAACGCGCGAGTTGGAGGTAAGAGAGTGCTATTTGGTGCCGAACTCGATCTAACGCAAGGACAGACAGGTCAGCAGATTATGCGAATCCCCGCGACCGCGATACACAGCTTACACTCGANTCTCTCCGAGCATTTCCGCTAGATTACCCTCCGACATGCCCCTGCATGGCCTGCTCGCTGCCGACCTGGCCCTGAGGACCTCGGCCGCCGACGCGGCTTGGACCCGATTATTACCAACTCAAGCCGACTTTGCCGTCTCGATCCCGCTCATGTGGCCAAAGAAACTGCACGAATACCTTCCTATCGCCGCGCATCGAATTCTAGAGCGACAGCAAGATAAGTTCCAACGCGAGTGGGATATCGTCACGAAAGCCTTTCCGAAATTAGATCGATCCGAGTATATGTACCACTGGCTTGTCATCAATACGAGGACGTTCTTTTACGAGACACCTGAGATGGAACATTATGGTTGGGAGGACAAGCTGTGTCTGTTGCCAGCGGCTGACTTGTTTAACCACGCAGCTGATGGGTGCAAGGTGACATGGTGGGATGACGAGGGCTACGCCATAACTACAGACCGCACGTACCACGTAGGCGATGAGCTTTTCATCTCTTACGGAGAGCATCCGAATGACTTCTTGCTAGTCGAGTACGGCTTTACTGCATCCCCAAACCCGTACGATGAAGTAGGTCTCGATCAAGTTATCATGCCAAAGCTAAGAAGGGCCCAACGGGAGGCCCTAGAACAGCAAGGTCTTTTAGGGGATTTCACATTTCATGCCTATACAGGACCGTGTGTCCGAACTCGAGCCGCAATGACTGAAATCCAGAAACAGAAACATACAGATGCGGAGAGCCAATCTGACACCCTTCTAGACGATTTACTCGGAGAGTTATTAATATTCGCTAGGGAAAAGCTGCGGCAGCTTAATGGCCTTCGGATTGGGGAAGCAATACATCGAGAGCTTCTCATCCAAAGATGGACCCAAATAGAGCACATTATCTTGAAGAGGCAAGAGAAATATTAGTTATAGGGTCACGTAAAATGGCTGATTCAGTATTATGATCTACAATAACTACGTATGTGACTAGATGTAGATGAAGCCCGTAAGACATAGGAAATGTAAGATATGTTCTGAAGAAGGAGAGCTGCTGTATATACGAGAAGAACGTAAAATAGCTCAGCTAATTTAAGAACTTGACACGAGGATATTGATCTATGTATTGCATAGTGGTGTGGCTACTTCCTCTTGTCTAGGAACCCACGGCCTTGAACCGAGTAATGTCGTATGATCCCATAGAGTCTCTATGCTGCACTGCCGATGTATGTACTTGGGACGACATATTACGCGGACTTGAGGTAAGGCTAATCCGATTAGATGACCACATCCCGTCGAAACACATGGCTGAAACAAAGGGCCGGGGGAAGCGAGGCCGCCAGGCACAGGACCGGTGGAAAGGATCACATTGCTATTAGAAGGCCGAGCAAACCCCGATGCAACTAATGCTATCAATGGAGAGAGTATCAACGCAGACATCACCACGTATAACAAGAATGATTGGGCAGCATTACACCTCGCCGCATAGTAGCGTCGCTCTGAGATGGTCAATATCGTGTTTAGCAATGGGGCTGATCTCAATACACGGTTGACCGCTTTGTTTGCCGATGTCAGTTAGGCAGAGAAGAAGGGTGGGCACACAACCGATGTTAGAGCACAGGTCTGGAACGGGGTTGCCTTGGTCAGGCTGCTCTCGGTTGGGTCTCACGGCATGGAAAGAGACGTCTGGCATGCATCCTAGTGGGGAGGGTACCTGCTGCTGACGCTACAGATCATCGGTGACGAACGCCACTCATTCAGGCGGCGCGTACAGTCGGCACGCCTGCTTGCTATTGTTAAGCTTATCCTTGTTTGGACAGCAGACCCCGCACTGGCAACAGAAGATGGGCATGCTCCCTGGTATACAGCGGTGGACGCCGGAGACTCGGCAATGTTAAGTCATTAAAAGGCAGGGGTTGACACCGAAGCTGGGGCAGTGGGAGGGTGCACTACCTGCGGAATTGTATTCTAGCTGTAGGCTTTGAGCCAGCAAAGAGGCAATTAGAGAAGTGAGGCGAGAAGGCGCGCGTCTAGAAAGCCCCAGGCCCAGTCTAGCCAGTGCATAACGGCGGGTGCTATGGCTCATGAAGGCCGCGGTTCTGCTTTTGAATGGTGCCAAGTCATAATGTCGCTTCAAAAAAAAAAAAGATCGACGCCTGGCACCAGAAAATACTAGGACCAACGATATGGTGGTGCTCATAATGGCCTGCTCTGTACATGTGAAGAAGCTGAAAAGTAGTAATTTGTTGAAAGTAATGAGACAATTGAATTCTATACAATTGTGAGGATGTCCTAGCTAACAGTTCGTAATAAATAAGAACAAAGAAAGAAGAGAAACCCGAAAGAAAAGAAGTCGGGCCTGCATTTATTTGCTGCGTCTTTGAATATGGCTCTTATTTCTCCCTACTCCCCACTCCCTATGCCCACATTCATTCTTCATCGGCCTCAGGCTTCGTCACTTGCCCTGCGTTTTCTCTTTTTACTGTCATCATGGTCTGGACCTAACCCTGGCATAACATCCTGTAGCTTTATCAGCACAAGACGCGAATAGCAATATGAGTGCCGGCTCACCTCGAGCATCTCGGGGGGAATTCGCTCTTCCTTGGTATCAAAAGTGAACTTTGCGATCCGATCCTTCTTCTCTTGGATGGCGATGACACCCTGCAAATAGTTAGCTAGCGCGTAATAGCGTAGATCAAGGTTCTCGGGTTGAGCACCTCTTCCACTGTATCCTTCATCGAATACCGGAAAACCGTGACTTCTTGGGTCTGGCCTAGCCGTACAGCCCGGCCGATTGCCTGTTTTTCCACTGATGGATTCCACTGCGGCTCAACAATATGCACTTGGCTTGCCACGGTGAGGTTTAATCTGGGTTCGAATTAAATCTAGACATCAAAGAAAGACTTGATTATTCTTATACTCACCCCTCGGAGCCGGTTGTAATAGACATGAGCAAGACCTGTATTTGGGGATCTTCTTTGAATTCCCTGAGGTACTTGGATCTTTTGGCGCCATCTGAGTCGCCGTCTATATGTCGGTATAAGATATTCTTCCGCTCGCATAGCAAGGACAGGAGGCTCAGTGTCCCTTTCCAGAAGGAAAAGACAATGCTGGCTAATTTAGCACAAGGTTATTGTAGTGGACGTGATACTTGCCTCTTAGTTTTCGGCCCACTCCTCTCTAAGTTACTCATAACGGCACGAAGTTTCGTCGGGATGTTGGTCTCTGGGGAGTAGTTTTGCAGCACCTTTTGAACATGATCCATATCATTGAGGCCGGTGCTGTCAGCGTGGCTTCTAAGGTTGCCAAAGGACCCCGGGCTGAGATTAGATAGAGATAATTGATACCCACAGGCGGGGCATTCGGCTTGAGGCGTAGGCCTGGCCTTTCTTCCGGCCGAGCAACTTTCACATCGATCATCTACCCGAGATGATAATACCCCATGGTTGCAAAGCTGGCGCATCTTGCTAAATGCTCCCAAACGGGTGCCATAATGGTTGGCGTCGCCGCTACTAACGTGAGAGTCAATACGCTGCCTCATCTCAATGAGTATTGCATCATAGTGGCCTTTCTCTTGACGTGAGAAATGAAGCACCACATTTTTTTCANGATAGGGGGGTAGAGTTATACACTCCTTATTCCTCCGTAGACAGTACGATTCCAGGTATGCCCGGAGAGGCTCCGTGGATTCGGCACCGCCTTTTAAAAGCGCATCTATAATATATTTGCTGAACGCTCCTCTCCTCCGTGACCGCGTCTCCGGCGGTAGTGTGTTTGGCGGCGGCGTCTCTGGGAACGGAGGAAGTTGTAGGAACTGAGCTAGAGATGATAAATCCTCTAGTCTATTCTGAATGGGGGTACCCGTGAGGCACCACCTCCTCTTTGTGTGAAGTTCTGATGCCGCCTCGAAGTCTATGGTGGTGGAGTTTCGGATTGAATGGGCTTCATGCCGTTAGTTATTATTTCGGTCTTCCTGCGAAAGAGGAGCGTAAGGGCTATAATAGAATTTCCTATAGCTATACCTTCGTCTAATACAACTCGATACCACTTCATCTGATAGAGAGCACGGAGATTCTTGAAATCTGCGCTAAGCGTTTTGTATGTAGTCAATACTAAATCAGCAGCTTTGAGGGACTCGGGATCTGTGGGTCGAGATTTGCCGTAGAAGCAAATAAGGCTCAGGACATCTGCGGAAAAATGACTATAAAATCAGCAGTAGGGTTTGAAAGGTTTATTGGCATTACTTACGCTTGTTTCTCGGATACCCAGTTGTCGATGAGCTCTGCAACTTATTAGAAGTTTATCGATTATATGGCGATTGTTGCTTACGTGATGACGGTACAACTACCAGAGTTGCCTTCGTAAGAATCTTCTCCCTACATTCATCTCCATGTGCCTTGGGGGAATTGCTAAACAACTCCGCTCTTGGCAGAGAATGCAAGACTGCCGCAAGGATTGTAAGGGTCTTACCAAGCCCCATCGTATCTGCTATCAAACCTCCTAGAGAAGTGGATAGCTGTTCTTCGCTTCTAAAAATTGATCAATGAGCCGTGTCCTTTACGAGGAGTGAGGAACCTTGGCGTACTTGAAGGTAATAACTTGGCGTAGTCGCGCTGATAGTTGTTGGCTAAAGCCTTCATCTTCTCGTTGAATGATAAAACGCAAGCCATCTTCTTGATGCCTATGATTGTTTAATATGACTGCTTCATCTCACTCTTATCATTTGTTGAAATACTTGCCTTTGAAGTGTGGAGGTGAGCCCCGGGGGTAACTCCGAGGCCAAGTCCATGGGCACGTTTGTTAACGACTTTAGAATTCCCTCGATCTCCTTGGGGATATGAGTTGGTAGCGCCAATGAAGATTCATCATCTATAATAATGAGGTCATTCATATCTAAACATGTATCATCGAACGTGAGAAACTGTGGATTGTAGTAATCGACCTCCGGACGAAGCTTGGGGTGTTGAAGATATCCGTGGAGTTTTGCCAGCCGGGAACCTACATCGTCCGCAGCTAGCCTAGAGCTGAAGATATTGATTGGTATGTTCAACTGCTGTTTACCCCTTTTTTGACGCTCTTCGAGAACGCTGCGAGAAATTACTGCTTCAAACCGCGCCGTTCGCACATCTTTGAGGGCTGCTAATCTCGAGGCGGTGTGAATATCTATGGGCGCAAATTGTTTGTCATCTTTCAAGCAGAGTTTATAGGAACCGTCTTCTTTTCCTGACTCTCCTACGCTAATATTGACAGCTCCCGTGGTACCGGGCAACTTAGATATTGCTTCCATAGCTTTAGCTGGAACCTCTACCCAGGCATCATCTAACTTGTATAGAATGTGAGACGTAATAATCCGGAAGAGTGGAGAAATTAATATATGACTTACTGCACCCAGGCAGACTTCGTCATCAGCCATTCTGACGTCAAAAGTATCGAATCCCACTTGAGAGCCTTGTGTTCTCGGAGAATAATATGGACTGTTGTTCAAGCCAATTTTGATGACTGATTTAAATTGGTATTGGTATCTGAAACTATGGTGCTCTTCCTTTCTTTCCTTTTGTATCCGCCTAACCTCGTCAGGATTTGGAATTCCGCCTAGTCGGCCGACGGCAAACGGCAGTGTTGCATCTTTCTGAGGAATACAGGGTCTAAGAAACGAAAAGTACACGACCGACCGGTCCACCGGACGGTATGGCTGTAAACTTTGATTGGGTACCAAAGAGGTTGGACAGAGATTACGCATGCACGTAGCTGCATGGCCCCCAGCGCCTAACGAAAACCACTTTCCGATCTGGCGTTTTCTCTAACAACTAGCAGCCAACGAATATCAGGGCTTACGGGATCTTACGCAGCAGCCAGGCCGCCATCACACCACTTCTATTATGCAGAATAATCGGCGACTTCAGGTAATCTTCATCGCTTTCGGAATATAGCCGCTGCTGCTACGCTGCAAACCCCCACCACCCCTTCCCTATATAGGCAACTATTCTCTACTACAAACGTAATGGCTATTGAGCATAGCTTTGTCGCAGCCTTATATACGTTACCAACCCTTTCTAGTCTTGCATTTTCCGACCCGTCTGTTGGGCGCATTTCACGGGAGTTTAAGACACCCATTAGACAACATCCTTGAAGATGGCGCAATCAAATGCGAGAAGTAAAGGCTTTGATAGAGCCCTCACCAAGTTCAAAGCCTCCCTCTCTCCAGAACTCCTCCGTGACTTTTCTATATGCACTTTGGAAGACGTTAAGAAGATTAGCCTGGAGATTCAGGCAGAGCAGAAACACCTCAGCCACATGAAACGGATAGAGGCCTTTACCGAGGCTATGACTAATTTTGGTCAAACAATTGAAGTGTTTTTGAATACAAGTTCGTTGTTATGCTTCATATGGGTGAGTGAGGAGGGCCACGCTTGTCACTATTACTGACTGGTGAAAGGGTCCCTTCAAATTTCTCCTGACGGTAAGTGCCCTCTATGGTACTTCACTTATGGCACCCCATAACCTAATAAGCCATTAATTCCAGGCCACAAGAAACCATCTACAGACTTTTGATAAGCTACTCGATGTGTATGCCCAAGTAGCAGCAGCTATTGCTGGGCTCCAGGTATACGAGGCTACTTTCCAGAACTACTCGATTCTTGGCGCTGTTCTCGAAGACTATTACTCAGACATCCTGGTATTTCATCAAGAGGCCATCTCCCTATTCAATCGGCCTAGTACGACCACCCCCGCCTACTAGACCCTACCGTATCCGAAGAAGAGTACTAAATTTTCGTAGGGTGGGAGATCATGTTCGGTTCAGTTTGGAAAACGTTCGACACTAAATTCGGCCCAATTTTGAAGAGCTTGGAGAACCGTTGCAAATTACTGGAAGCTGAAAAGGCCTCTGCAACACTCTATGAAGTCCACGCCCTCCGCCGCAAGATTATAACCATGCACGACGAGCAGGTCCAACGAGCCAAGGAAGAAGTCCAACGAATCAACGAAGAAGTACAGGAAAAGCACAAGGCACGAGTATCTCGCATAAAAGACGATCTAGACCCTCCGAAATATGAAGAAGACCAGGAAATCGCAATGGATGGCAGATATAACGATGGTTTTGGGAGTTGGATAATTGCAAATTCCGTATTCGCGAAGTGGTCTAAGAAGGATCGCCCTGGGCATGACGTCCTATACGTCAACGGCATACCTGGTGCAGGTAGGCTATTCACTACCCCTCAGCACGAGGGAATGAGGAGCTAACGACGCCTTAGGCAAGACGACTTTGATGTCTACTGTTATCGAGCACCTAGAGACAGAAACGTCGAATGATAGGAAGTGCTGTGTTGCTTACTTCTACTTCAAGCATAATGAAAAAGACAAGCGCGGACATAAAAGCCTTCTCCGAGCGATTTTGGCACAACTCATTGCCCACGATGATGTACTGTCCGACCATTTCATACACGAAATGTCGGCCATCGATAGACGCGAACTACCGTTGACGGAAACCCTCGAGAGGTTGGTTAGAGCCGCATTAGCATTTTACCAGGTCTCGTACGTTGTTCTTGACGGCTTGGATGAGTGTCCCCGCAACGAAGCAACGAAATCAGTCAATTGGTTTCTGTCCATTCTTCAAGACCAGACACAGCCGGCCAAAGCAGCCTTACGTCTTTTATTCTGCGGTCAGAATGATGGCAACCTAGAAACTTTACTTGCAGGTCAGCCTTCCATCTCCCTAGGTGTGAAAGAGCACCATGAAGACATTCATCGGTATTGCCAGGCTCTTTCCAAGCAAATCACGAAAAGGTTCGGAGTCGAGGACATGGAACAGTACATTACATCCCGTGTTACGGAAGAAGCGAAAGGTACCTAGTAAAACTAGGCATATTGGTTTGTATCAGACGCTTACAAAATCGCAGGGATGTTTCTCTACGCCCGCGTTGTGCTAGACAATCTACTGAGTCAAACAAGACGTGACGGTATCGAGGCAGAGATGGCGCCAGATAATTTCCCCACGGGTATTGAAACGGCGTAAGTATACTTTCATGCATATAGTAAACGTCGAGCTTGATCTGACGGACTATCTTATGTACCATAGATACGAAAGGGTGGCGAAGCGGATATTCGAAAGTTCTTCCGATGCTAAATGCAAGGATGCAACGAAGATATTGGGTTTGGTCACCTGTGCGCGGCGATCTCTTCGGTGGCGTGAGATTCAGTCTCTTTTTTGCATAGATCCGACTCAAGGGACTGTTAACTACGAGGGACGAAGACTCAGAGTTAGTGGCAAGGAGATTTGCGGATCTTTTATCGAGGTGCGCCATGCCACCAGCAAGGGGGCTGGCCCCGAGGACACGATCGTGATTGTGCACAATACCGCCCGACAGTAAGTCTTTGGCATGCAATATTTATACGTTAGCTAATATATCAAGATATTTGTTCCAGAAAAAGTACCTCGATGCTGTTGTGGAGAATACTAGACTTGCCCTTTTCTGTTCCAGATACCTGACGTCAGAGCCGTTCAGATATGGGTTGGAGGATGAAGATGTTATCCGACACGCAAGTAGCGGTTATTATGCTTTCCAAGACTACGCAGCCCGGTACTGGTTCGACCATTTCCGGGACTGCATTAAGGAATCTAAAGCACGGGTGGACGACCTTAAGGAAGTAATGGGGTCAGCGCGCCTCTTTCTAGAGTCTTATGGCCCTCAACTAGAGACAGAAAAGTATCTAGGGGACGAGGAAGTGGCCAAAGCCATAAAAGATCTTCCCGAGGATGGAGGTGAGAGAAACGCCATCTTGAATATCGAATACCGAACTGCTTTTATTCGACGAGGTATAGAGAGCCTTTATGACCAACAAAGTCTGCATACCGCAACGCGGGAAATTCTTACCAACCTCCACGGAATAGAGGCACCTTACAAATGCCCTAAGCCTTGGTGTGAACATTTCGCGGCCGGCTTTGGGAGCACTAAAGAACGCGAACGACATATCGACAAGCATGACCTCTCGTTCCGTTGTGCATTTGACAATTGCTTTGCGTTTCTCCTAGGATATAGCACTCCGAAAGCACTAAACAAACACAAGCAAGCTCATCACCCTGACCACGACTCAAAGCCCCTCTTCCCCAAACGGAAACCTAAGAATCCCACCAATATCCATCAGGCCGCTAAGGAGGGCGATCTGGCCATGGTCAAGAAAATATTGAGATCATATCCAAAAGACATCGATGCCCAACGCCAAGGGAAGCCGGGTACGCCACTGTTTTTTGCGGCACAGTTTAATCATTATGCTGTGTGCGAGTATATATTCGAATTTGAAGGAGGGCCAGGGCCCGAATCGACTGTTTACGCGCAGAATGAGCCTAATTCCCTATACGCGGCGGTACTAGCTGGCAATGAAGACATTGTTCGCCTAATACTCGACAGGAGGCCAAGATGGAAGGTAGACATAACTGATGAATCCGGGAGGTCAGCATTTTGTCAAGCATGTGCTCTTGGCCATCTGGAAATTGTTAAGGCGCTGTACGAGACAGGGAAGGTTAGAGTCGATCGACGCCCCGAGCGCAATCCCGAATGCTGCGACGACAAATTCAGTTCACCGACGACAACACCATTCGGCTATGCGTGCAGTCAAGGGCACCCTGATGTGGTGCAGTATCTTCTACAACGAGACCCGAATCTAGTCACCGACGAGATTATTGGCAGAGCTGCTTGGCGGAAGCATTCTGGTATCGTCAGTCTCTTGTGTCAGGCAACTAGAAGACCTCCGAAAATTTTGTCCATCAATTTTGACGCAGAGCACATTCTAGCCCACTATAGGAAGACTACGGATGGCGAGCTCGATTGTAGCTCTGGGACCCTTGCTCATGTGTTTGATGTTGGCCTGATTCATACTCTCCCACATGCAACCGGAGTTTTCTGTATCGATATCAGTCCTGATGCCAAGCTTGTTGCTACAGGCGGCGCTAGGTCGGCCCATATCTATGACATTATAACCGGTGAAAGGAAGTTTGTGTTGCAAACTGAGGAGGTGGTTCGAAGTGTGCGCTTCAGCCCCGATGGGAGATATCTTGCTACTGGATCAGGAGACGATGATGAAATGGATGATAAATTTGGGAGATTTACTGGGTTAGGGGAAGATTCTGTATCAGAGTACCCCTCGGTCAGAGTAAGTTCGTAGTCCCGTGCCTTATATTCTCGCGCTAATGATCAATAGGTTTGGGATTATGAATCCAACAATATTCGCCGTTTTACTGACCACAGCAGCGTAGTTCAGAGTGTAGATTTCGCAAGAAATGGTCAAAAACTTGTGTCAGGGAGTGATGACAGTACTGTCAGACTGTGGGATATTGCAACTTCACGCTGCGAGTTGTGTTTGCCTACAATGGGACGAGTCAAATCGGTTACCACCTCTCCTCAATACATCGCTGCTGGTTGTTATAGCGGCTACGTGATGGTTTGGAACATTATGGATGGTAGCCCCGTTATGTGCATTAAGGCGAACCAGCAAGATGTACTACCAACCATAAGCTCCGTAGCGTTCTCCCCCGATGGCGAGCTTATTAGTAGCGGCAGGGATCGCATGATCCAATTCTGGGACCCCACGACGGCACAGTGCGTTACTGCTTGGAAATGTCCTAGAGTGAGTATTTTTTTCAAGAGGATTTCCTGTTGTAATCATCATGACTGACTAATTCTTAATCTAGGCCGCTTACTCCGCCGTGATGACTCTTGATAGGCAGTGGGTCGTATGCGTGTCGGACGACAACAAGGTACTGTTTTGGGACTTCCGCACCAAGGAATTACAATTAGAGGTCAAAGTCAGCGCAGATTCAGTGGCCTTAAGCTCTACTGGTATTTACTTTGCTACTGCTTCCGGAAGGATGGCGTGGGCACACATTTGGGCGTACAGGCGTCGGAATGAAGTGAAGGGTAAGGCATGAAATCAAACCTCGGCTATGGCAGGATAACGCTGGTGGTGAGGGCAGCTTAGTACATCTGTGGTTTCGTGAAGCTAAAATCTAATATCGAGACCATTGTTACGATTGCGCGATACATTTTGTACAGATGTAGGATGAGAGGTAGGTGACTAATAGTGAGGTAAATATCTCACAAGATGGATCTTGTATACCCTTCGTGTTTTTCAGTGTGCTATATCTAAGTCAGCTACTAATAGCCTGCGGGCTACCGAAACGCCCCTACGAGAGCCTAATATAACTACTTTGGTCATAGTATTAGGGCATCGGGTTGAATGGAAACAATCACCCGCGCGATCAGCAGAACAACAAAGCTCTGCAACACTACTTTTTTACGATTCGTACTATACTATACATCGTATTGCAACTTTGAAACGGTGACGGAATCGGGCTTTTAAGACTAAGCAGGCCCGCTAGACGGGTGTCATTGGGGGCGTCGACGCAGGCCCATTGAACCCTACAGGTTCCGATTGACAGGAGACGGGAAAGTACAGATTTGCCAAGAAAAGGCGCCACCCGGCACTTAGGGGTTGGCGATAACGCCGTGGCTGGTTTCATTTGAATGGCAACAACACACCGACTCGCCATGATGAACGAATTTCTACTTAGCTAAGAGCTGTAGTCGCCTAGCCTAATATCTGAGACGTCCATGGAACTGTTATTATTTTCATCTAGCTGTGATAATTGGTTAATGGCCTATAGAAGGCAACTAGGCAGTTCGGGAGTGCCTTATGAATTATTAGTGGCCTCAAAATACCAAGTCCAGCGGAGTCTTCAATAAGTAGGGCACCCATAGGTAGTCTATATGAAGTATGGTAGCGGTGCCCCCCACTCCTCTAAAACATTTAATTCAGGAGGTTAATAATACCTTTCATGTATAGAATTTCCTCAGTGCTTAACAGAACTAGGACAATATTGATCAAGGTAGACGTACTTTATTCCGTTAGTTGTACTATCACCACGTTGTATCCAAAGCTAATAGCAGTAGAGGCAGTAAAACAGGAGCTGGAACTGCTAGAGTTGCGCCATTTACCGAAATTTTTATTTAATATTATACAATCAATGGACGATAACTGACAACCTGTTTGGGAGTAAGGTGACAAACCTTGCTGACTGCGAGCCCCGCAGAATAGCGACGCATAGACATAGACATAGACATAGACATAGACGCTTGATCCTCGAACTGAGTCTATTAATGTCAATAACTAGTAATTTTGAGGCGGTAAGAGAAATAGTCCTGATATGCGTAGAGCTTAGGCCTCGGGTTTTGGTTAACTCGGTGCCATGTCCGCCATAAGCTAGCTTTACATTGTCAAATCTTCATGTCTAGCCGCTTAATCTACATTCCCGTCTATAATACTTTTATGATCTCGACCCAAGTCTGACACGACATCCTGCAACTTAGTAGCCATAAGACAACACTAACGATACATGTACTGACCGATCTGAATACCTGGAAAGCTAGAACTAGAATATAGCTAAAGGTATAGGATTGTGCCGGAACATCAGACGCCTGGATCATCCTAATCTCATGACAGGGGTGCTCGCTCGCTATGTCTCAATATCGCAAGACTAGCCAACGCCCACATGTAGTTAAATGTAGAAAACAGCTAGGCTTCGTATTGAGAACGGAAAATATCGCTGCCAACGCGCATTTCACAGTCTGTTTAGCTTCGTGCCCACCACGCCCAATCAACTATACTAGTCAAACCAACATACTCTCCCAAAATATGAGTGAATTTGCCATGATGGTATAGCGCGTTGGGAGACGCTAATAATAGATGTTTGATTGGTTAATCATTTCATCGGCCCCCTGTCATCTCTTGTCGATCTGGTATGCTGGTAACATAGCAGACTGATATATTAACTTTAGCGTCCTAGAGATCTTGTCGGAATGTCAACTCTCTCATAACCAATTGACTAGTTAAGTGCCACAGTCTTGTCTAACTAACCAACTGTTGTAATAAGTAGTGGTTTTGTTTACTAATTCCCGCCTAATGATTGAAATCGAATACTGGTTAACCAACTGATGTATCGATGTATTATTATTTCCTTTCTTACCTATCAAATCGCCAGATCGCTAATCATGCAGACCAAAACCCTGTA
>JAPUUL010000226.1:0-23381 GCA_029590625.1 Lasiodiplodia mahajangana | reverse complement strand
CTGGGCAGTAAGTAGTGACGGAAAGCTCGCGTGGACAATGTGGACGTGCACTTTTAGCTACTGCCTGTTGTGTGTTCTTACAGTGGAAGTGGACTAAGTTACCGAGTAGGGAAGTAGGTATCTAGTACGTAGGGTTAGAGTGGTATGAAGGAGGGAAGTCAGGTATGTGTGTACCTAATGGATTAGGACGGACGGTATGGACGGAATAGCGCCTCATTTGCCGTTCCTTTCCTCTCTAATTCCACCTCTCCAATTCCAATTCCTCGTGATCTATCTGCCTACATAGGTGGACGTTGTTTTTTCTCTCCTTTTTCTTTGCCCTCCAAGAGAGTGTGTTGTTCTCGTCCTTGACTTCACTTGTCCTTGCTCTTCCCACCATTTTCTCCTCTGTTATGCTACCTGCATCGGGGATGTAACAGCTTACATCGACCAGGTGTGGGAGATTGTATAGGCTCTGTCGCTGACTGCATGGCCCCCGGCTTTTGGTGATCGCTATCGCCAACATGATTCCTGTTGCTTTTTCCCGCCCGGCGCTGGTCGCTAATCATGGCTCTCCCTGTGTGACGCAACATCTGACGCGCAGAGCAGTCTCGCGTTTCTTGGGTTCGTCGGGTATGCGTAATTCCCTTGCATATACTTATATCGTGCTTCTTTATCGCCATTGGTGCTAAGACAACGCCATGCCTAGATCTAACGCCTCACGCCACCGTTCCCGCTGTTAGCATCCGTCGTCAATGGAACAGTAACTATGCGAAGCAGCCAATCGTGCTTCCTGCGGCGCCGAAGCAGCGATTTGTTCCCAACCCGACTTCCCCAGCCAGAACAATTTCGATCACTTCTTACTCCACCGTTGTCGAACCTCCGTCAGTACCTTATGCTAACCTCACCGTCGGTGTGCCACGCGAGACGTTCGCTAACGAGCGCCGCGTGGCTATCTCACCTCAAAATGTAGCTCTCTTGAAAAAGAAGGGCTTTGGGAAGGTCATCATTGAACGCGGTGCAGGAGTTGAAGCTGATTTCCTCGACGAGGCGTACAAGAAGGCGGGGGCCACCATTGTCGACCCTGGTACCGTCTGGGGTGCAGCCGATATCGTATTGAAAGTTCGTGGCCCGAATCTAGCGGAAATTGATCGCCTGAAGGAGGGCGCAACTGTCATCTCATTCCTGCAGCCAGCTCAGAACAAGGATATTGTTGAACGCCTTGCAGCACGCAAAGTGACCTCATTTGCCATGGACATGGTTCCACGGATTTCGCGCGCTCAGGTCTTTGACGCTTTAAGCTCCATGGCCAATATCGCAGGTTATAAGGCTGTGCTCGAAGCATCGAACAACTTCGGTCGCTTTCTAACAGGACAGGTCACTGCCGCAGGGAAGATTCCACCATGCAAGGTTTTGGTAATCGGTGCTGGTGTTGCCGGACTGAGCGCTATCGCCACCGCCAGGCGGATGGGTGCTATCGTGCGAGGCTTCGATACCCGTTCCGCCGCTCGTGAACAAGTACAGTCACTCGGTGCTGAATTCATTGAAGTCGAAATCGAGGAAGATGGCTCGGGAGCAGGTGGCTATGCTAAGGAAATGTCTCCCGAGTTCATTGCAGCCGAGATGAAGCTATTCAAGGAACAGGCACAGGACGTTGATATTATCATTACCACTGCTCTAATTCCAGGGCGACCGGCCCCGAAATTGATCACAAAGGATATGATAGACGTTATGAAACCGGGTTCTGTGATTGTGGATTTAGCGGCTGAAGCAGGCGGTAATTGTGAGAAGACAGTAGCTGGCAAGCTTGTCACATACAATGACGTGAAAATCATTGGTAAGGGGCATCCGCCGCACAAAATAACCAGTTACTTATAACTCTACAGGCTACACTGATCTACCGTCAAGATTGCCAACCCAATCTTCAACACTATATTCGAATAACATTGTGAAGTTGCTACTGTCGATGGCACCCAAGGATAAGTCTTTCGGTATTGACCTCAGTGATGAGGTTGTCCGCGGCTCCATTGTGACCCTTAATGGCGACATATTACCCCCAGCACCTCGTCCAGCCCCGCCTCCCACTCCTGCGCCCAAGGCTACCCCCAAACCTGAGGAAGCGGTAGCCGCCCTAACGCCTTTCCAGAAGACATCACGGGAAGTTGCGGGCGTCACTGCTGGAATGGGTACTGCTCTGGCTCTTGGAAAACTGACTGGACCGCTCTTCATGGGGAATGCTTTTACTTTTACACTCGCCTCCCTCATCGGATATCGTGTTGTTTGGGGTGTTACTCCCGCTCTCCACTCGCCTTTAATGAGTGTCACGAATGCTATATCCGGTAAGTAATACTTGAAAATTTTCTTTTTAAAAAAGCTAACATAGCATAGGAATGGTTGGTATTGGTGGCTTTTTTGTTATGGGAGGTGGATATTTGCCCGGCACTATCCCTCAAGCCCTTGGTGCCGCATCTGTCCTTCTAGCCTTCGTCAACGTATCTGGCGGCTTTGTGATTACGAAGAGAATGTTAGACATGTTCAAGAGTATGTACTAATCACTGGATACGAAAACCGTAACAATACTCGCTAACCTGCGTCTTAGGGCCAACCGATCCCCCTGAGTACCCCTGGCTGTGGGCTATACCTGGCGTCCTATTTGGCGGTGGTTTCCTTGCCGCTGCTACAACAGGCGCCGCTGGGCTAGTGCAAGCTGGTTATCTGGTGAGCTCAGTACTATGCATCAGCTCGCTCTCTGGTTTAGCCGCCCAGTCTACGGCTCGCATGGGCAACCTACTCGGTATTCTTGGCGTAGGTTCAGGTGTGCTAGCTTCATTACTGGCTGTTGGCTTCAGCCCAGAGGTCCTCACCCAATTTGGGACTCTCGCCACGATCGGTAGTATTCTAGGCTTCGTTATCGGAAAACGAATTACCCCTACAGACCTGCCTCAAACTGTTGCTGCGCTTCACTCCGTTGTCGGTCTAGCGGCAGTATTGACAAGTATTGGCAGTGTCATGGGCGGTCTTGACCACGTCACTACTCTACATCTGGTAACAGCTTACTTGGGTGTGCTAATAGGCGGTATCACTTTTACTGGATCTATTGTAGCTTTTATGAAACTAGCCGGGAAGATGTCATCAAAACCCCTAGTTCTCCGAGGAAGACACGCGCTCAACTCCGGTATGCTTGCGACCAACATCGCAACCATGGGCGCTTTTGTTACAATGGCACCTGGATCACCCATGATCGCTGCCTGCGCGCTTGGGGCCAACACAATCCTCTCCTTCGCCAAAGGGTATACGACAACAGCCGCTATTGGTGGAGCCGATATGCCCGTTGTCATTACTGTTCTCAATGCATACAGTGGTTTTGCTCTAGTAGCCGAAGGGTTCATGTTGGAAAATCCATTACTTACCTCAGTTGGCGCTCTAATAGGCGTGTCCGGATCTATACTTTCATACATCATGTGTGTCGCGATGAACCGTTCTCTCACAAATGTGTTGTTTGGTGGTATATCAGCGCCTGCAACAACAGACTACAAGGTCGAGGGTACAGTAGTACAGACCAACGTCGATGAGGCAGCAGAGGCGCTTGTTAACGCCGAAAACGTTATTATCGTGGTCGGATATGGCATGGCAGTGGCCAAAGCGCAATACGCTATCAGTGAAATCACCAAGATGTTACGATCTAAGGGCATCAACGTACGCTTTGCTATTCACCCAGTTGCCGGCCGCATGCCAGGGCAATGCAACGTCCTTCTTGCAGAAGCGAGTGTCCCTTACGATATCGTTTTGGAAATGGACGAAATCAATGATGATTTTGGCGATACCGATGTTACACTCGTCATTGGCGCAAACGATACCGTGAACCCTATCGCTCTTGAGCCTGGGAGCCCTATCGCTGGCATGCCTGTCCTCCACGCATGGAAGAGCAAGCAAGTGATTGTCATGAAGAGAGGAATGGCCTCGGGATATGGTAAGATATCTAACCTAATCTCAACACCGTGGCATATGCTAATGAAAATATCTCCAGCTGACGTACCAAACCCCATGTTCTATATGCCCGGCACTAAGATGCTGTTCGGCGACGCCAAAGTTACTTGTGACGGTTAGTACTTTGTTTGTCCTAGGAAAAGTTGTTAATAAGACTAATCGTTTTCATTACAGCTATTAAGTCTGCAGTCGAGTCTCGCATGTGATAGATCCCTAGACTAGATCTCTAGACTAGAACACTCTTTGCTTTCGGTATTGTTCATTTGCAGTCTAGAGCTTTCCAGTTCTAGAGAGATCCGATACAGTCGCCTGTTCTGCATTTTAGATCTCGCTGATTATCGATATGTTCTTGGTTCATCTCTCGCATTCTCCTCGATTCTTAGGCGGGATCAATTCTTGTTGACGCATATCTGGAATTTTATGAGTTAGATGTGTTCTATGAGTCGTGTGCTGGAAGTCTACGAAGGTACGATGAATGGCGAGGCACTTCGATCCTTCGCCGTCTTTTATAGCCGAAATGAATCGAATGAGACGTAACGCAAACCTGCTACTGATTGTGATTGTGTCCGATTAGGGAACGTCGTGTTGTTGCATTTGGTATTGAACTACACTCGACCATTCTGGTTTCTTTCTACCTCGACGAGGGTGCCATATCAAATTAACAAATAGGAAGACACTGTATCGCGATAGTAGTATGTATTACTGCGAAAGATAACTGAGGTCTGTACCATTTACACCATTGGATCATCCGTATTTCTAAGTCGCCCTTCGAGTCCCTTTCCCCCGCCAATTATTGTACAATTATCGAATTAGTTGATGCACATCGGCTTTACTGCCTTCAATTATAACCATATTCTCAGCCAGAACAGATTGTGTTGTATAGTATATTACAAGCCCAATCCAGAGACGATAGGAACATTAGGGCTCTTGTTGTCATCTCCGCTCTTTCCTCGACCTTTCCCGCGAGGGTCGACGAGTTTCATACCCTCCGATGCCAAGTCGCCGACGGGTTGCAGGACCCCTCCTTGGCCAATTTGATTCGCCGCGAGGTCATTTGCGCCGTCTTGGAGTTTGTCGACTTGTTGGACGCCAGTCACTTTGGTTTTATCGAGTTGGTCTGTTGTCTGACGTGTTAGTAATAAAGGGAACAAGGGGAGTGCGGATATAAGTTGCTGTGGTCTTCGTAATTCGAGAGTTTGGGTAGTTTTAGGAGACGAGTGTCCGTTGAGATAGATTATGGGCGGCTTCATGGGAGTTAAGAAGAAAATGGCTGAGGTTACCTCTCGCGACATAGCTCGTCCTATTGTCTTTTGTGAAATACTTCAGGAACACATCCTCGATCCATGGCATCCAGGAATCGTACTGCTCATTGTATTTCTCCTTGGCCCACTCGAGTGTCGACTGGCGCTTCTGCTCCTCTGTATTGTTGGGCTTGGTGTCAGCCATTTCCGAGGCTTTTGTTTCTTTTGTTTCTAGATTTATCGTTGTTAGAATCTAGGTTAGGGGTATTAGGCATCTAAGGCTCTAATGAGAATGTGATTGATGTCAAAAAGATATTAGTGTTAAGTGACAGTGTTAGACGACGGGCTCTTCACTTATAATCGGTCAGGGGACGATGACGAAATCGCAATACTCTAGGGTGTATCAGATGCGTATATTCTTGTGCTACATTCGATACCTGGCGATTGCGTATGATCCCACACCTCTCGGTCAATCGCAGCAGGTTTTGTCCCCCCCNTTTCCAGCGACGGCGCAAACTTACATAGTCCATACACCAATTGAGCCAAGACTGTAGTGGTTTGTGGCGGTGCTTAGTCTTATACGTCATTTAGTGGCTCTGAAGCTTCTTTTAATTGGTCCTTATTCTTTAGGTGTGTGCCAAACAGGGAATGCTATTCCTGGGAAAGCGTCTTAAGCCACACCTAACAAACTGCTGGGTTAGGTAATATAGATCTGGATCGAGATGTAATTCATACGTAGAGAACTACGGGTTGATACGAGCGTCTTTTTCATTGGAATATCACGACTATGCGATATCCAACGCGTTATAGCGAAACTTAAATAGTGACTATCTCTTCGATAATAACACTCAAATTATTCAACTGGGAGGTAACACTGGCGGTTTACTATCGGGGAGTATAAATATCACAAGCGTTTATAAATCCTTGCACTGATTAGTACGTCGAGGGCCCGAATATGCGGCATACGCCGTACAAAGGCGTCAACTCATCTTTTTAACTAATTGAATACATAGAAACGACTCAGTCATATAACTATTTTACAGACAAAGTATAGGATCTGTCAAGGACCTCCTTGGTGTAGGATCGGTGATAGTTTCTTGTTGCGCGAAGGTTCTTGAAACCTCTTATCTAGCGACTAACCTAACTATATACAAGAATAGCGTCTTTATTTATTCCTCTAGACCCTATGATAGCCCCTCGAGATATAGTAGCGGCTGCAGCTACACTTTTTGGCGGGCTCTAACAAAGTCAAAGCTAAAGAATCAATCCAATGCCTGATAACTATCCACGTATATCGCTGTGTATTGATGATAATTATAATTACAACGCTCTTCCCGGTATTTTGCACCTCGGAGATGTCATAATAATTAGGAGGGGTACTTACAGTCTGGATATTATATATCTAGTGCTGGAGGGTTTGGTCACAGAGTTAATAGGTAAGCTGTGACAACTATGTAGAGGAGTGAAGGATGAGATAATAAAGCCTCAATGGAAATATATGAATTAACCGTTAAGGGCCTTCGATATTAAAAGTACTTTTATGTAGCTAAGACTGTCAATATAATCGCCCTAAAGTGCTTAGTTATGTAGTATTCTTACACGCAGCCGCGGTAGCATTTCGCGACGTTGTTATCTCTTAGAGTCGAACTTCGCTATGGAGGAGCTTTGGCCACACCCGAGCCGCGCAAAGAGGGAATGCATATGTAACGAAAGGTAGAAAACAGTAAGCCAGTCTGAAGCCAATAGCTGCAGTCGAAATGCGCACAGAGAGCGGGTCAGACGGCATGACAAGTTTTGGAGGAATATATTGTTTCTATATATAGCGTAGGAATGGTGATTTATGTAAGTGAGATGATTACTTCGACGAAAGTTCACTACAAGGATTCAAGACCGAGGTATTGCAGAAATTCCACAGACTGACATTATATCTCAGGCGTTGATGAGTAGTGGATTTCCTCAACTTGTAGGTGCTTGCGTCGGTGTCTCCGTATCGTAACAACACGACGGTGACGATTTATGCATCTGTTATGTGGATTTTTCATGTCAATTTATGGTAAGCTAGAGCTAATATAACTGTGAAGTGTCAGACCGCATATTTCCCACCGGTTTTAGGACGGGCATTAGATTGAAAACGGACACCTTGATTCGAGTAGGCATCACCACGTCACGATCCACACCCGCGACCTGGACCCGCGACCTCACCTGCGACCACAAACAAATGAAGCGTGGTGTACAGGCAATTAGCCAACAGGGGCATTAGCGGCTATATCCCCTTGTGCAACAATGTGTATTCAAACTACTCGGTACGCTCGACCAAGGCGCCAAAGATATAGAATAGGCGCCTTGACATACTCACGTCAATCTAGATATAGGAGTCAGATTACGGGTACTTTTGGTAGCCTACGCATTGGCCTTCACTCAATAGTTGTTAGTTCGTTCGTGCTACTGGTGATTATGTGTTTAGCCCTCTTGAAACTATGTAGAGAGATGATGAGAGGTGCCGCTAATTCTAACGGCACTATACATTCCCGAGGAGAAATAGAAACGAGACCTTAACTTCGCTAATGTCAGATGTTAAAGAGACGTCTCTGCCTCAATGAAAAAAGGGTGTTGCCATAACTGACTACTTGGGAGTGCTCTAGTGATGGGAACGATGCGGAATATAGGGGTTCTGGAAGCACTTGGAAAGAGAGGGTCTGAAGTTCGGTAGTCACACGAAACTTCCGACAGACATGTCCATTAGGAGCTCGATATTGGTCTCATGATAGTGAACCTTCACGAGGATCCGCCTCAGTGTTGTGCGCACAAACATAGACAAGGCATGGACTTCAACAGTATACGAGACATACTCGTGTAGATTCGGTATTTCACATGTGAGTAAATAGGTTTTCTTTTTTNAAGATCACGCTTGGTAATGGTAAGACGCACAACTTTATGATCTTGTGCTCATAGGACTGTCCGCCTAACATAGCGAGTGCCTTTAATATTTCTGGAATCATCTATTCTCATTAGCCTCTACCAAGAAGGGTATTCTTCAACTCGTTGAGTCCTAGTTATGAGTAAGAGAAGGGTGACTAGTAAAGCACGTTAGTTAGGTTTCGTTTGGCTGCAAAGTCCCTTGTTTGAATGGAGGACCCCAAAGGCCAATTTATCTGTGTGAATACCTATATCCTCTGCTCGCAATACAGACCTGCATGATGATCCGTCGCTCGGGGCACTCTTAGTACGTCTGAGTCTCTCGGGGCCGCTCGGGGTTTTGCTCGTCATGGTATGGGTGACAGGAAGGCCACGTTCAGCACTAGGTTCAGCTTGGCCGTTTGATTGATTGACGAGGACAATCCGGTCGTGCAGTCAGAAATAAGGCAAGGGGACTTTCTTGGCGGCGGCGGCGACAGCAGATCACCTATGGATCCCCCCAACTTGCCACGCGCCGGGTTCGGCGATAGGTTTTTTTCGGGTGGTGGGCGGAAGATCTTTCCTCACCTCACCATCCCGACCCGAGCGTTACGATCAACGCAGTCGGGGCGCGTTGGAATAACGGTTTTTGGATCGCCTTGACCCCCCTACAGCGCTATGTGCTACCACGTTATAGTATCCAATTATCAGGACCTTCGGCGAACCCGCAAACTACCTAGACGCATCTCCAGATCCAGGGTTAGACAGATGTATCATAAGCGTGTGAAGAGTCAAGGACTGTCTTCGTCGTTCCGTTGGTAAGGTGCCAAGACCCGCGAGCCATTGTGTTTGCTGACACGATGATACACAGACGAAGAGTCGGTGAAGAGTCGGAATTTTGGGTGGCAAAAGTCTTGCTGTCGGGGGTCGTTTTTCACATATGGATATAGTCAACGTCATTTCACCCATATATAGATATAGTGCTGCATTATTTTTTATGCTTTCTTGTTTTTTTTTTTTTTTTTTCCTGTGATCGGCTTCAGGACTTACCGGACGAATTTCGTAGCCTTTGCACCATTGGTGAGAACTCATTCGGGTTTGGGATCATAGCGCTACGGTATCAGATAAATATGTAAGTACTTGTGATATATACCTAAATGGTACGAGAGGTTGATATTTGTTGGATAGGTAGTCTGAGATGCACCTTTTTTTACTTTTCTTTTTTCTTTTCTTTTCTTCCTTGCCCCTTGTCTGACCCCCTTTTCTCGTAATCCTTGCAATACTAGTCAACGGGTCAGAACCTTGGTAAGCCGTTGATGACCACAGACTGCGCCGTGCGTACCTTGATCGGACACGTGCTCCTTTTTCTTTCTTCTTCTATCGTTTGCGGGCCGTTAACCAGATGGAGCCTGCTATATGCATGTTGTCTTAATTTCTAGAAGGCCGCGACGGAGCAGGTCTTAGTGTAGCATATCAAGTGGGTTTTGTAATATTGCAACATACCTACTTGTACCAAGGGACTTAGATTTTGCCACTTGGTGCGGGTGGTATGCTACTACCGCCCAATTGAGAGCAATTAATGTTTAGTGGAGTGTTCCTAGACTGGCTTTGCAGTAGGTATATTGCCCGGTAGAATATTGCGCGGAACGCCAATGGCGTATTATATCTCATGGATGCATAATCTAGCGTAAGAATTAAGGTCTCGGGAAGATTGATTTATTTGCTTCTAGGAAGTATACTTACTACATGATGTATTAATATTTCCATTATAACTGTCGGCATCGGAAACGCGTCTAAGATGCGCATAGATAGGTAGATGTGGTAGATCTTCCGAGGCGATTACGGACTAAAAGGAGACTTTAGGGTCTTTATCTGAGCGGAGTTAATTAGGTATACCATGAAGTGTTGCTGCGCACGCGTCCTAGCCAGGTTACGAGGAATAGGTACATAGACAACGGCTGCATGATGCAAGGCACACTAAACACCAAACCCCAAACCCCAAACCAGCTCGTTTTTGTATCCGCAGAGTCTGTCCGCAGGACTCTAGAGTAGACCGCTACGTAGCGATTTCACGGGACCAGAGTTTGACATAAGTAGGTATCATAGGCGTTACATAGTCACATAGTCTAGGTAGTAATTCAGCATGTAGAGGATTCCGTGTTGGTTGTATTCTGTGACTTGTAAGTCGACAAGATACTGTATCTACCGAGTTGTATGAATATGTGGAACCCAGAGACTCTGTTTAGGGTTACAAACCGGATTGTTTGGCGCCGAAGCATTCGAGTGGCGAAAACGACATCTACACGTGTATGCCTAGCTAATTAGTAGGGGTCCAGGGTAGTCAGTACCACAAAGCTTGCGGTTTTGGTTTCTCTCGTGGGTATGAATGGGGTCAGGACTGGTCAGGACTGGTTAGCGGTTGTTTGGATTTCTATAGTTGCATCGAATAGAGAGATGAGCAAGTGTTTCATATCTCTATTTGGTCTAGTCATCGCTAATAATAAACGGGTCGAAATGTATGTACTTACTTGGTATGTGCAGTAGGTATGACCAAGTCAGTGCGTTGACAGGACCTCCAAGGATCTCGTCTCAGATCCGATTAAAACTTGGCATTATAATTATGCTGTCGCCTGGTATTATGCTTGGTCTTTTTCGTGGCCTGGGGGAGTAATTGGACGGTCCAGGACGACCCATATCTCTAGCATGCACAAGACCAGAGTCAACGAATGAACGACCGGTCGATCATCGGATTACAACCTCAACACCGCTTCCGTCGTCAGGATGTACCAAGTTCTGGATATGCACAGCGGGAGCTGGGAAGTCGATCCACGAACGTGGGAATTTCAGGGCCGTCTCAAACCGCACAGTGGTCTCTCCAAACAGCACCACCTACTTAGTATGCACATACGATTGCTATATGGCTGGCGAGACGGCCGTACGCTTTTCTGCTTGTGAGACACACATCTGACCGAATAGCCAAGCCGTATGGAGCATGGTAACTCAGTCAAGAACCGGTGAAGCATAACTGCCCGTTCGCAAGCCCATAACCTATGCCTATCTGGTATCCTTATGCGATACAAACCGCAGTGGCGTCAGCCACTCTGGGTACCCCGTAAGCAAAGATGATCTACTTACTTACAGTAGGTTCTGGCTGCATGCGCCTACATACATACTTACATACACACATACCTACTGCATACATACCTGCATAGGTAATACCTAGCCAGGTAGATGGCCAAGAGAAGGCCCATCAATAACAGATACCTTTATACATTGTACATCATAAGCCATGTGAAAGCAACGCGCCGATCTGGCAGGTACGACTCCTTCGCTATTCAGCTGGTTTTCTAATTCAAATAGTCACCTACAAATGGTGCCACGAGTTAGGTTTGCGAGATGGTAATCGAGTCCATGGCATTGGCCCCGCGCCACGAATAGACACATACTTACACACGTAGGTACATATTAGTATGCCTTGACGCATACAGCATACAGTAGACGACCCATCCGCTGGTGCTGGTGCTGGTTACTGGTTACCTCTTGTTGCACGAGAGTGTTAGAACCCTGATCCTAGTTTCGATCTTCGCATCTATCTCCCTATTTCCTTTTCTCTTCGGCTAGTGTACGTCTATACAGCATACTACTGTACGACAATTGGGTGGTGGGTAGAAGAAGAAGTGTGTACCTAATCAGGTTTCCCTCGATCAGACCCTCGATAATCTATAATCTGGAGCTGTCATTTAAGGTTATGCCTATCTAGGTACCGTAGTTATGGCGGTCAGCTTCAACCAGGGGGCTCGACATCTCAGAACTTCTAGAAGACAGGGCAAGACGGGGCATAATACCTAGTACCTGTTCTATCTACTGTACCTGCCTACCTAGCGCTTTTACAGTACAACATCTGCTACAGTACTATATTTCCGGGCATTCTCTAGAGTCTACTCTATGTATATGCATATACATAGTGCGCTTCGATCGCGGCGAGTGCGAAGAGCCAACGAGCGCTCGGGCTCTGGTAGCTGAGCATGACGCTATATATCTAGCGTAGACAATACCAACCGCATCGGCACCAACTAGTAACAACGGCGTAGTTGGTAGTGTCCTCGCATCATCCATCGTCATTCCCACTCTGAAGTAGTTGCTTCGGGCTAGTCTAGCTAACGTAGTGTGACTAAGTATGTCCCTATTGAATGGAAAGCAAAGAAAAGAGATGGAGGGGCTCGGAGTGTTACATACATAGAGGCACAGTAGTGTAATGCCGAGATGAGGGTGTTGCGGAGGCAAGATGGAACAACGTGATCGCATTCCCATCTCCCTTGCTTTTGACGAGGTCGAAGGCGCTCCCGGGGTGGTATTCAATCTCATTTTCGAGCAAAGTGGCCGCATTACGGGCGACCTGCGAATACGACTGGCGGTGGCTCTTCCGCAATTCCTGCTGCTCGCTGGCTTGGTTTTCACTTGGCTCTCACCAAAGAAGCACACAGCACGGACGCCAGTCTATAATCACACGCAACCATCATCTCAATATCACCCATTTCCAGAGAGTCCCTGGTGTCAAACTACTGCAGGTTTATGTGTCAAAGGGCTGGCAACACGCCACGCCACGCCACGCACATTGCGGAGAGCAGTGGGCATAACGCATAGTTGTCGGCAAAGGATGAGAGCGCAAAAGTACCTTATAGGTGATAGTCTACGTAGTGTAGCGTCGACGCTAAGTGGCTATTAGTATCTACTCGTTACTCTCAGCTGCTGACCAAGACATTGATTTGGTCTTGTTTTCCGATGACAAGCTATATGTGAGAGAGTCTATCTAAAGCGGCTGAAATAAGCGTCAACGCAACTGAGTCAGTCCAAGACTCTTTCATTTATGCGTACCTACTCTACTGTACGTACATCTAGGTATGCTGTAGATTTCTATGATGATTTGCAGTGGGGAGAGAGCCTATACTGTAGGTGTATGTATATGTGAACTACACACATACGTCTTGCGCTTCATATGTATGTCGATTCGTATAGGGGCCAAAACGAAGACGACGCTGCAGTCTGGTCGGTATGTACGTAGGTAATATATAAGAATTTCCGGCTTGTCCGGTAACAAACCTAGGAGGGTCGGTCACAAGACTGGAGGAACCCAAGACGTGTGGAGCATTGGCCATTTGGGTACGTCTGCAAACTGTACAGGCTCTGTACAGGCTCGAATCCTATTAGTTAGAGTATTAGTGTAATGGAAGGTAGGTACTTAAGTACCTAAGGTATCTCCAAGCAAATACCCCTGAACCCGGCTTGAGGTTCGAGCTGCAGGCCCCCCAAGTTCCCCTGTCGATACACTGGCCTCATAACCTACAGGGTTAGCCGGAATGCACTAGGTATCCCTAAGACAAGTTGTCGGAATCGTTCTGCTTTTGGTTTAGAGTCATCTTTGCCTATGGCCGAGTATGGTCAAGCCGCCCCTAGAAGTTCTCGACTCATTCCTTTCTAAGCCTAGCTGGGGGGTCTATGTATTATTATTTTNATGACATCGTGCCCACATTTTATCGCGACCAAGATGGTATTTTCAGGAGTTACATCGACTCCTTCACCACCGACATACCCTATCTACCGTACCGTACCTCTTTTTCCCTCTGTTGCGCGCTTTCCAGTAGGTAAGTCGATGCGCACTTAATTATAGTACATTATTCCTGCTTGGAATACTTAATTTCATCATGTACCTGCAAGGGTAAACGGGCTGTCATCCAGCGAGCCTTGTGGTACCTGTGTGCAGCAGGGAGTAGCACCATTACCACCTACTTTTACGCCTCGTTCTCTCTTTTTTTTCCTCTTCATACTACTTCTTCCTTGCTGGCTGACGGTTGAGGATCGTCCCTCCTATTTTCATGATCTGATTGGGGGTCAGTCATGATGAATTGAGTTCCCAGACGCTATCAGATTTCACCGACCAACTGCCGTTGCTGATTGCCTAGCCCGTCGCCTCTATTGTGACCTAGAATTCGCTTGTTCATGCGGAACAAAGGCTAGCTTCCACCCAGCTCTCTTTATAGCTATTCTTCCTGACATGCTATTTTGACGGAGAGAAGAAGCTTGCGGTCAACTGTGCGCCGTTATCAATTATACCTCGACGATCAGACCCGAGCACTTTGCGCAATTCCCTCGACACCGAGACCGAGTAATCATTACGCCCTAGAGCAGTTGTAACCCTCATGGAGGGCATTCTTCTTGTACCCCCGGATCGGGGTACGATCCTCGGGAGGGCTGTCTGGAAGGTAGCCACTCCACCATTACATTACACCCGCCCTTTTGGCTTTTGGGATGCTAACAGGTCTTTTTCTCCAGCCACGTTATGTTGTTATTGGTCCCTTAAACCAGAAAGACGGCCAGCAATCGAATCTCTCACTCTCCCAGGTCCTGTCCAATGCTCGCATAAGAGATGCCGGTGGTCGAGCTTCAAAGTCGCAACAGCAGAAACCCCCCACAGATGCCGTCTACTTCTCAGTGTATAAGTCGAAGGTGCGCTTTATATGATTCGAACAGCGCAGTTTGTGCTTGTGTGTGCTAACATGACTGCAGGAAGATACTGAACCCATCATTCAGCATTCGATTGCGTCGATAGCAGATTGCCAGGTGCAAAACATTTCTCACCGGAAGCAGGGCAATGTTGTTCCCACTCTTACGGTTCAGATCTCCCCCGACCCGGCGACCGACAAGTTGCGAAAGCGCCGGTCGAGCCGGACTACTGGGTTAATCGCGAGCAAGGATTCTGGCCCGACGGTATTATGGTTCGTGGCTCCAGAAGCGTCACGGTTTAGCTTAGACGAATGGGCGAGGTACCTTCAGTTGCTGGTGCAACAGCAGCAGTCCATGCCTATAAGCCCAATCAGTCCTACAGCGCCGACGTTCATTAGCCCGTTTCCCACGATGCAAGATACCAACGAGAAGACCTCGGCCATGTCTAATGCGAAGGGAAAGCTAAGGTCGAAATTGCAGTCGAAGTCATCCGGTAGAACCCTTCCGCCCACGCGCGATCAGAACTCAATATACAATTCTGGGTCCCCTAGCCTTCGCTCTCGCAAGAGTGACCTCTCTTCTCACGCTAGCTCCATGGTACCGGCTGCTATGACATTTGTGCAGCAGCATTACGCCAACATGCAACAAGACTTGCCTTCTCCAGCTTCCACTGTCGAGGAACATCCAGAGCAGTTTATAGAAGGATGGACGACCGCGCAGGGCCGATCTTCGGCTTTGAGCTCTCCTATTAGGGGTAGAGGGAGCATCAGCTCTTCCCAGGACCCCAAACAGCCCGGTCTGGACTCTAGCCCGCCAGTGATACCCCGTGAGACCATTCTGGATCGCGCTTTTCAAATGCGATGTATCCCGGGCTCTGAGCGAGAGGTTGCTGGGGAGGAGAAGCTCACGTCCCTTGCAAGATTTGAGGCACTGATGTGTGAAGCGGAAAATCGCCAGAAAGGTACTGGCGGTAGAGCGATAGCGCAAGAGCCTTTGAAGAGCACATGGGACCACGATGAGAGCGACGAGGATGGGTTAGAAGATGATGGAGACGACGATGATAGCGACAACTATGCCTTTGAACAAAATCTCGATCATGAGGGGATGGATGCTACAACGTTTAACGCGCTTCGATTCATCACCAACCGCCACAACTCGACTTATAACGAACCTACGCCGAGCAATGCGCCACAATCGGTGTCGCGACCGCAGACGGCACACTCTCGAAACCGGCCAACAACCCAACGGATGAGTAGCCAACACTATATTTCCGCACCGCCATTACAAACTGCACCGTCTTCAAGACAGCCCGATGCGGCTGCAATGCGGCGATCTCACGAGAAACGACATTCTACTTCCGATGTGAAGAATTTCAACAACTTTAATGACTTCACCAAGCGATTAAGCGGAACGAGTAGCTTACTGCTCGTGCAATCAAACGCGAGTGCCAATAGTAACCGCGGAAGCGGCGATTACGATGCACAGCAAACTCCTCGTGGATCTATCAGTCCCCGAGGAACCGGCCCGACTTCCGATGAGCGTTGCCGATGGCGCGGCAGCATCGGAGTATTCGGCAACGAAGGCGGATTTTTATGATTTAACGCCAATACACTCACTCTTTTTACGACTTTCATTCCGACTCCTCAACATCTTACTAGGACTCTTGACTGTATTAATTACGACTCGGCCCAATGGGCATCTTATGTATGACTTTACGATAATCGACTACCGGCCCAGCATTGTGCGATATTAAATGGAATGGTGTTTCAATTTCTTTTTTATTTTACGATTCTCTGCTTACGACATGATGTCGACGCCCTTTATACAATTCTCTTTGCGGCTCTTGGAAGCTTCGGCAAGAACCAGAACAATAAGATGTTTGGAGGCCGTTTACCGTGTTTACAATCCCATTATGCGGGTGTAGGAGAGAGGCTATGACTTGAGGCCTTTGAACCGGAAGGTCTTCGTGAATGAAGCGCCCGACGTACGCCGCTCGTCCCTTAGTATTAGACTTCAATATCCATCCTCTTAGTGACGCTGGATGGACTGAGTAGAAAGATTATATGGATAGCCGTGTCAACTCAGCTTCTGCGGAGACACGAGCAATAGATACCCTGGGGAGATATGAATACAGCAAGCAGCAAATCAAAATATGATAATCATTGTAAAGTGATTGATACACCTATCTTTTTTTTCTTCTCTGCCGTCGTATTATTAATACTATCTCCTATAGACAATAACCTCTAGCAACAATCCAGGATCCGATATCAGACCGCCCCCTATTCACTATACTGACCAACCCACCTCTTTCCTAGCCAAAGGATAGAAAAACTTGGTTGTTCAATTAATCCTACACACGCACAATCAAAAATCAACCGAGATTCTCGCAAAATTGATGGACGAACGGGGAATTGAACCCCGGACCCTTCGCAAGCATTGAGTTCCCAAGTAGCATAGCATATACACTACTCAGATATGCAAAGCGAATATCATACCTCTAGACCATTCGCCCAAATAATGTTCAAACGTTGTGAAAAAACTGAATGCATCGATCACGGGACTCGAACCCGCAACCCCAGACTGACCATACTTAGGAGGTCTGTACGCTACCATTGCGCCAAATCGATGAGAAATCCAGTCGGTAGTGGGCTTTATCAACACCCGGAGCCAAGACCGGCGAAAGGGGAATTTAGCGGGGTGTATTATGTAAGAATAGGACCGCTTTCAAGTTGTTACGTAGATGAAAAAGGAACTATATAATACGTAGCGATTTACACGTAGCAGCTTTCGGTGAGAATAAGGCAATGGTTATTATACAAGATACTTTATAGATTGCATTCTTAACTTTAGAAGACGTCAATTGTTAAACTAGTACAAAACACCTTTTGTTAAGACCTACTACATGTCCTTCGATATTCAAACTCTACATTGACTTTACCCTTAGATATTCTGATCTAGGAAGCAAAGAACGTTTTTCATCCTCGGTGAACGCGATATTTCCAAGTACTGCTCAACTTCCTATTTAGATGGCTTGGTACAATTACCTACTTCCAAGTTCACTTACGGCTATGTGCATGGGGAAAATAAGCCCTAGCCGAGAGAAGGAAATCCTTCAAACGTCTGGGATCATCACAATCAATCACCGGCCGGGACCTTGTCACAAATGAGAAGCACCAGTGACATACATGCAGCAAGGCTACACCGAACAAGGGACCTGCATCCTGCCCAAGTCAGCTGATTGTTACTCATGTGTATGTGCCAATACCAATTGCGCAACTGACGGCCAAACGCGGTTGACCCACTCGTTACGGGGGCACATAGAACAGACTTGGTAGATTAGAAGAATGTTCCCAATCAATAATATAGAAATCCCATAGAGGAAGCCTAGCTTTCACGTAGGACTTATATCCGTCTATACCCTAAGCGGTACTTACGCAAGCGCACCTACACAGCCTGATCCTTTATATGGCACATACCTAGTTGCCCCTTGATTTGTAGTACACGAGCAAACACGGCTTTGAAATCAAGGGGCACATGTTGAAGTACTTCGGCACCCCGTGATCCTCCTCATATAAAATCCCCTGCATTGCATGAGGAACGGTCATGATGGGGCAACGGTTTGTATGTCGATCATGGTACGACAAGGCTTACCGAGTAGTTGGTACTAAGTAGGTAGTGTGACATGTCACAACATGGTTCGCCATGCATATATGATAACAATGTCTGTGCAGCCAGCAAAATATGCTTGTTTGCACAAGCCTCTAGCATACGACTCACAAGTAGGACAGCTGTCCCCCTTGAAGCCTATTTTGAATCCTAGGTATAGTCGAAAGACAAATCTTCTCTTATTCAAACCCACTTTCCACGTGCTACTGCATCAAGGTAAAACAATGGGCAAAGTACTTCCTGTATCTCTCAACTTTTGAGCCGAACCCTAGATTTCCAGTCATTTTCTTAATATGTGAGACAATCTTTTACTACCGCTGTTCTAGAAATGACTTGGATGATCACACATTCGGCGCATCCTATGCCAAGTAGTACTTTCAATGAAATAAGCGGTAGCACACTTGAGACGCAATTGGTTGGCCTGCCACTTGCGATGGTTCGAATTTGCAAGCCGTAAATGGCTTAATGGGATATCTATCCGGCCAGCCTCCTGTCTTACTAAACTATATAGTTAGTCGTTGACATTTACTTATAAGTGACAAAAGCAAAAAACACTATCGATATTGATCAATAGTAGCTAACATCATGCGCTTTTAAACCAGCCACTGGCTTGAGTGGTGAGTCGGGTGGTTGACTGCAACTGAATGAGAACATTTTCGGATTGAGGTATGATACGAGGAACTCTGTGCCTGTTCAATCATCTACTAACCCCTATAACACTAACTAGCAAACCAGACAGCCAGCCAGCTAGCCAGCCAAGCCAGGGCTCCCAATGCAATGTGTATCTATGTAGTTACTGTCGTAAACCCCAGAAGTAGCGCAATGACTGCCATTATGAATAAGCACTATGGCTGGCTAAAACTGCTCCTTTCAAAAGAACACCTGGAACTCCGCATCTCATGTTCATGGCTACAATTGGTCTTGCTAGCCGGGTATTTCTAACAACAGACTGATAGTACTCCCTCACCAGACAATTCACTAGTGTAAATTCCCTGATTGGAGCATGTTCGTCATCTCACAAGCGTTCATTATGCTAAATCCTTTTGCGCCCACCAACTCCCGACCAAAATTTGACGAAAAAAGCCCGGTCAATCTTGACCACTTCTTCTTAACATGGCTGTTGTATCGCTTCGGCTTCTATCCCTACCAGCGCCTTGGCGCACAGCATCACTATAGCTGGGAATTGGGGGGTTGTTCGGGCGGAATACGGCTAGAGAAGCGCCACGGCTTCGTACTGGGGTCCTGATTAGCGGAGCATTTTCATTATCTGAGCCGCTGCCCGAGCCCTCCTCGTCGGAATGTTGAGGACTGCTATATTCGGGTGGTGGATGTGAGGCTTCGTGTAGGCCTAGGCCTGTAATATTGACCACATGATCTCCAGAGGACGGGAAGCCATGATTGTTGCTGCTCCCCTCGCCTGCTTCGTCCGTGGGAACTAACTGCGCTAGAGAAATATCTGTAGGACTTCTTTGAGGTCCTGGGCTGGTGGGTGGGAGAACTCGATAACTGCCGCTGCGCGTCCGTGCATGGCTGGAATCTAATATCGGACCCCGGTTGCCGTATGGTTGAAACGATTGTGAATAAAGGTGGGCCTGCGATGGCGATCCTGGAGTCTCGTCCTTTCTACGGCCGGATTCGAGTAGAATGCTACCTTGTTCGCTTCCGTAGGGTGGTGGCGGCGCTAGACTTCCGGTCATTGGCGCAAGCCCCCATTTCTTTACGTTAGCCTCGATGAAGACAAAACCAGCCTGTCCGAAATTGACGTGCACGATGCAGGGACCATTAGCTCCGACCGAGGGAAAGAAGTTCTGTGATTTCAACCCGTGCACGACGTCATCTAATCGTCTGCCATTACGAGTAAAAAAGATAGTACCGGTCCGGGGGCGGTACCCGACGCCGATAACATCACCCTGAACAATCGGTGGCCCGTAAGGCGTGGGCGTGAATGGTTGGTTATATCTACGCGCACCTATTGATGTATAGGCAACAGAGTATTTATGGTGTCCTAGAATAATGCTTAGTAAAAAAGGGCGTCTAAGGAAATATATGGCGCACATACCTGGAAGCCTAAACAGCGGATAGGGTTTCGTAGACATTCCGATGCTTAGTAATGTGGCTTCAGGCTTCTCATATATCTTCGCTTCCCAGTAATATACTTCATTTTGCTTTGGTACGGGCAGATTGCTCATGACCGTACACTCCGAGTCGAAGAATTCGATCTCGGTCCTGGCTTCGACAAAGCAGTTGGCAATTTCCAACTCCGGCTCGAACTCCCATGCTGAGACGCCCTTCTCTTGAATAGCTAAATATTGTGATAATGAAATATCCGTTTGGACCGACTCGGGTGGGTTTGCTTGTATAAAAGCTGGGATATAGTTAGTTTGGAACACACTGTAACGTTGGTGGAACCGTCATCATAATCCCTCGACGTAGACGGGGGAAGCTCTACCTTTGGCTCTAAGATATTCGGTCCTCTGCATATCATCCATCGTTTCAAGAGCCTCAGCCTCTTCTCTTGCGAACGCCTGCTCGTCATCGTATTCGCCGGGCCGGCCGATCCGGTCAAGGAATATGCGACCAGAGGCGGTGTTGCGGAAGAAATAGATGACGAGGAAGATCACGGCAACTATGACGGCAGAGCCAAAGGACGACAAGAGTCCAATGACGATGCCATCTAGAGGAGTCGTCATGTTGGGCTTGTGGTGCTCGTGTGTCGAGAGTGAAACCAGCGGATCTCGGGCTGGGACGTTTCCGTCACCTGGTCGACACAGTCATTCGGTCGCGGACTTGTCGAGGGCGCGCACCTCGATGCTGTAAATGAGGAAGAATATAACTCAGACGATATATAGAGGCTTCGGAGCTTGTCACAATCAAACTGATGGACAAGTTTAGATAAAGTGTAGTATATTCGAGGTGGTCGAGGTAGTCGAGATAGTCGTGGTGCTAGTGGTCGTCCCGGCCGTCCGTGCTCACACGCTCAATTGCCCGACGGATTCAACGATGGAATGTGGTGGCGATAAGGCGAGAAACGCTACGAAACCGTTTGCTGTCGGTGTGGGGGAACCACCTGCGAGGGAGGCGACGACGGCGATGATAACGGCAGAACAGAATAAAAGAACATGCAATGCAATGCAAAGAAGACAATGGGGGAAAGCGAACAGGTTCGCTATCTACTGTTGAAAACCACCAAGTTCAGATGGGGTACAATAGCAAGCCAGCTTGGACGAGGAATGGGAGATAGAATAGCGCAATGATATGGAAGAATGAGAATGATAGAAATGTATGCGTAAGTAGTCTAGAAGCGTAGATAGTGAAGAGGGCAAGGTCGGTCGGTACCTGATGTGACCCGTTACAGACGCAGGATTGGTGTGGTTCTATGTACCCAGGTAATGTCATGGATGTATGTAATGGGCAATGGGCAATGGGCGATGGGGGATGGAAAGGGATTGGGACGTAGGTGGACGATAGACCGCCAACCACGATGGAGCGGTCTCGGGTTGGTCTTTTCCTGCTTCACGTTGTGGTAGGTCTCTCCTACCTACAGTACCTATCTACATAGGTAGACAGACACCTTACCTAGGTACATACTGCTGTAGATAGACTGCTGCGGTGCACAGTCCTGTCTTGTCTGTACAACGATGTACAGCGAATTGCTTCGGATTGGGCGGCAAGAGTCGTAATGGGTGTGGGTACTTTCCGGATTCGTAGCTGTCTGCTGGGTCTCGATAGTGGCGTGGGTCAATGCCTACGCAACCTCCAATAGCAGGCACAGCCAGGCACCTACCTTAGGTAGGTACCTAGCACTTTAGCGGGCGCAGGTACTGTACGCGCAACCCGAAATAGCTTCCAAGGTTGTTAGTGGTTTAATGTTCCGTCCAGCTTTTCCCTTAACAGGACGACGAGGGGATTTGGGGTTGTCCCTGCTATTTGCTCGTAATGTCAGGTAGTGTACAGGACAGGCAGGACTGGAGACATCGACTCTGGAACAGGGCGTTGATGAGACCGCCCCAATCTGGTCCTAGATGTGTCTGGTGGCAACGCGTGTGTGATTTGTATTCAATCCACCAAAAGCCCCCATGAGTAGGGGAGATGATGCAATACCTACGCACCTGACAGCCAGGCTTCAATAGCTCTTTATCTAGGCTGGAATATGAGCACATACAGACTTGTAGGCACCGTCCACGATTCTTTTGCAATTTACACATGGGAGTACGCTACCTAGCTACGGAGTTTAGCATCTGATTATTTCTGTCCGCCTCAGCTGCGTAGGCAGCTCGCTTTACATTGTGCTTTAGTAGATCTTCGCTTTATTTAGCATGCATCCGCATAAGCATAACGGCTGACTTTGGTTGCATTGGTCCCATCATCATAAGCCGCTGCCAAGGAGTCTCGAGCTGTTTCATCAGGCGCGCCGGCTGAGTTTTAAGCTTCTATCTTTTCGATTGCGTTACTCTGGCAGCCTGGTTTTCCGGTGGTTGTGTAGGGTGTGTGTGACCTTACTTCTGCTATGTAATAATTAGTGAACCCCTAAGCTATGCGTCGGTTCTGAAATTCTTAGCGGAAGCGGTGGTGATTAGTAAGGTAGGCCTTAGTTTATCCCCAGACTCGCTTCAACAACTTATGCGATGTAGAAGTCCGAATAGCTTGTTTTAAGATATGCTATTGGCAAACTGCCTACTTTCATGAAGCTCTAAGCTGAACTACTGCACCACGAAGCTAGGGTATCCATTTCTCCTCAAAGGGAGGGCTTTGAAGATGCTTCGCTCCCTGAATTGTCCTTTGAACCTCAGTTTGAGGTGTCCTGCAAACCTCACATTCCGAGCCTTCGATTTTACATGAATATACACTGTAAGGAAAGGCCATGACCATGTCTTTCTATACTTCGGGTGACGGATCGGAATAGGTAGGTAGCCCATATGGTGTAGATGGCTTAAGGGCTTCGACTACGTCTCCGCCTATCCCGGCGGGATGTGCTTCTTTCGCGCCGGCTGCGCCTATCTCGATCCCGGTCTCGGTCGCGGTCTCTATCCCTATCCCTATCCCTATCCCTATCCCTATCCCTATCCCTATCCCTATCTCTATCGCGATATTTATCCCGGGAACGGGCCCTAT
>JAPUUL010000225.1:0-23424 GCA_029590625.1 Lasiodiplodia mahajangana | reverse complement strand
CTGCCGACTGGTCAGAGACTCATGCCTGGCCAGGCTCTCGGCCGAGGTGGTCTAGGTCCGATGCAGAGGATGGAGAAGCGCATGACGAGATTAGGAGTAATGTAATGGATCAGGTCAACACATCCATGCGCCCATTCCAATGCACTTTCCAACTCAAACCTTGTCCTACGTTCACTTAGGCTTACCACATCACGATACGAAGCATATGCTACTCTTTCTTCACATATATCTCTCCTCTCATGTCGGTCAATTGGCATTCATTTCATCACCCATCATCACTCGCATTCAGCAATGGCGTTCCGTGATCATCATTTGCAATAATTTCTGGAAATTTGCATTTTTCTATTTGGCTTCTTGAATTTTTCAGTTCTACCAGCGACCATATACCCTCCTCGCCCCCTTTTTATCCCCCTGGTTTCCTAGTCTTGGGTTGATACCAAACTGCGGCGCCCTTTTATTTTATATATATACCCACAGCCCTTCATGTAAGGTGCTGATTTTTGTGTCTATTTATCGGAGTCCGAGAGGAAAGCGAAGGAAGGAAAGGGGGTTCCGTTTCTAGGATAATCGTGGAGGAGCACAAAACGGTTTGCGTTCTCGTGTCTAAACAGTGCTATCCCCCTAGGGTGTCTGACATAGTACACTACATCTTGGCTTCCCGGCATGAGGAGATTGAAGGGCAGTTTGTGCCTGGCCCAATCTCGACATCTCAGACATGGCGCGGGCGAGAAGGCGTGATATCGGGCCATAATTGGATCCGTGGTAGGGGGACAGGCGGCGGTCTCGGCGAGACATAGGTTGCATTTATCACCATGCGGAATGGGAACTTGACGGATGACGAGTGTAGATGCTTGCCGTCCGTTGGTATAATAGTATAATGCAATAATACTTTACACCACCATACACTTCATGCTTCCAGTCTCTAGTGTCTCAACCCCGCGAATGTGTCTTCTATGCTGTCTGGTATGTATTGCATTGAGGAGATAGCTAGTGACCCTTAGGAAGTGACTATTGTCGCCAGGGCTAATACCTAGGGATAGCGAAATTACACGCTATGTTAAAATTCCTTAATGTAATCAACGAACAGTCGCACCATGCACCATGCACCAGATCTCCTGATACTTTCCCTGGACCGGCCAACGGGGTATTCATTCATCTATACTCTGTATGCGGTGCTGATATCGGCTGTGAGATGACGGGCTAGACGAAAGGATAACTCTAGCTACCAATCACATAATTAGGATGAGAGGCAGGCAACAGGCAACCACCTAGAGCGATCCGATTGGAGGCTATTTCTTTTCCTTCCTCTTACCCTTTCCATTCGATATAATCGTACATTGCAGCTCGGCGCTTGGACTATTCTCAATTGATTCACCACACATGACTAACACATCTGAGAACTAGTGCTGTGGTTCACACGTGTATGAAAGGTGCACGTACAGCCACAGTACAAAAGTCTCCATTCGTCTGATCCATGGAGGGATGCGATCTGTGGTCTCAGATATAAGTGGTCAGCAGTTCGTTGTGTCGCCGGAATTGCGCGGTCGAGGTTACACGGTGTTTCGTAGATCCGGTCGTCTTAATATACACTCGGTATAAGCCTCACTGGTTATTTGTGCTACTGGTTATGAGACCATGCCAGCTTATCATATAACGGCGTGTGAGGTGTCAGATTCGGTGCGCCGGGTTATCAGGTCATCGTATTATTAGCAAACGGGGCGGACCGTACAGTATGAACAGAAATAAACGCCGGCGAGTAAAAATATGCGAGTAAGTGAAATGTTGGATGCTGCTTTCCGTGGCAAACAATTAGGTCTGTCTCATATGTAGATTACCTAAAGGCAAAATTAATCTGACTCAAGGCCCGAATTGGTGAGATGGTCTCGTACGAACAAGCGGATGTAGTCTCAATTTGCCCAGAAATCTGCTTTCTTTGCCATTGCTGCGTAGTTACGGACAACACAACACGTACGCACGTAGCTATATTCTCCAAGATATGTGATCGGATCACCGAAGTCCGTATAGTCATCGGCAATGGCACTGCATTACCGCGTCACTCCGTCACACAAGTTGCTAGTGGGTAGCCAATGACGAGAAAGAAGATAGAGGAGGTGTGCGCAGTGTCGCAAGCGTAGATTTGCCGGATATCGCACCACACTAAGTAGTTCAAGAAGATCTCGATGAGGGTAGGCATATCCTTGATTCATGAAACATGCAAACGGGCTCAAGAAGCGTGGAGGCGGAACTCGGTCGGTCACAGGAAGCGCGCAGGCAGCGAGTCGGAACCCCGGATCGTACTAACATCCCTGGCCCAGAATGACGTTATTGTATGGGGCGCAGAGAACCCAGCTAGTGTAGCGTAGTAGTTGCTGCAGTGGCCACTGTGGGAGGATTGCTGCACCACGCCGCAGCACCGCAGCACGGCATCGAAAAAAAGAGCCCCATATCGTGCATGTTATTGCTGATATTGTTTAGAGAGCCACAAAACGGTGCTGTTTCGGATCCTCGTAGGATCTGAGATGCGATAGGTTCAACGGCAACAAGGTGGCCTCCAGCACACGCGACACCGCCCGTGCAAGTTCGGACCCTTCAGGAAGCAGGAATGCTGTAACCTGTGCAGTTAGGAACTTGGAACTGGAAGTCCTATTTGGGAGCGCTAAGCCATTTGTGAGGTTTGCGTAAGCTCCATCTGCCCATACTTATAATCTTGGGTGCCGGAGATCCTTACTGGATTTCGGGTCAGATCTACCGACGTCACCGCACCGGTTTGTTTCATCGACCTCCAATAGCGGAAAAGGATAAAGCAATCATGGTTAAAACCGCGCTGTCAGGTCATACCGACATACAACATCTTATCTCGCTCCGGAGCAAACAACGGTGTCGCACGGTTATCTATTTTATTATATGCACCCAGCCGGATACCTATACTGTAGATTTCAATGGCAGGGGCATGGTGTACCTAACATTGAAGTATTCTAACATCTCGGGGAATTAGCTCCTTACTGGTTATCGGTATGATGTTACATCTCATAGTAGAACCACTGTATTTCCTCCGAGGTTGCAGCCTGTAGAGAGAATAACTTGGGGTGTACCTAAGGTTCTACATATGTAGGTAGCCAAAGTCGACTGAAGTACCTGCATTAGAAAAAGATTACTTGCAACGAAATATAAAAAATAGTTAAAGAACTAATTAACTTTGTACATCACTTCCTTTCAATATTAAATACTAATTCTTCAACACTCTTAAGACAAAATCTCCCAGTTTCCTAGCGCCAATCCTCATCTGAAAAAACTTAGCTAGGTCTAGGCCCCAACTTCAGATTCAGATTGGGAGGTTCTAGCGGATTTCTACCCCTGACAATCAGTGCTCAACTAGTTTTGTTTGTGCTATCAAATTTAATGTTTTTTTCATTCCCTTCATTTTATCCCGCCTTAAACTATCCAACACCAGTATGCTACGGCAGTTATTCATAAACAGATGTTGAATAAGTACGGAATGTAATTGTAGATTCAATCAGTACTTCTAAAGAACTGTAGGTAGGTACCTAATCTAGCTAGATAGCTCGTTGATGCCCCAGGGACCCTCGCATCCCGGAGTCTGCAGCATACCTGCCTACACACATAGGGGAGAGTGCTAGCGCACATAGCAAGAAGTGTCCAAAAGAATAGGGGATATCAATTTCAAAACTGCCTGTTGCACGACCCCCACACCGTCCGGTACAGTACAATACACTAGGCACTTAGTCTGTACCTAACGGCTTTGATAGGTGCGGAAGTCTAGTGTGAGGTTACTGTACTGCAACAAGTTTCGCCGCCGTACCTTACGTCAATGGACACTCTGACCCTGGATCCCCTGGTCTGCCCTGGCTCGCGACCCCGGCCCTTCACGTTGTCATCCATGCTTGCTATCCCTTCCACTCTCTCTGCCGCAGCGGCGCAGTCACCTTTCTTGTGGAATCTACGGGCTTGGCGATGCGCTTCTCCATCTTTCCTGCATTTTTATCTCAACCACCTGTCTGTCTGCGCTTGTCTGTACAAGACTGTGCCTACCTGGGTAGATAACACCTCTTCGTGAAATACCTATCTATTGTACATACCTGCCTCTACACCTTTCGTACCTGTCTTGTTTTCTTCCCTCTCTCTTTCCTTGCCTACATGGTACCTGCCCTACCTCCTCACCTACCCAAATAGTACTCGCACCCGAGTCTTCGGTTTCCGATCTTCTTGACCTTCATATTCTCTCCTTCAATCTCCCTTCTACCAACGTCAAGCTGTTTTTCCTAGTGCAACTCTCGTACCTAATTGCACAACCACAAACGTTTCAGCAGAATCCTTTGGTTCGCGTCAATCTGGTCAAGTTCGACCTTTGTCTAACCAATTTCGCGACTAGCAATAAACATACCATCGTCTACACTGGCCCGTTCACCAAATGTTCTCTCTCTGTCACTAAGCAGGAAAACACTCGTCTCAAGGGCTATTCGATCAGACCTCCTTTGATAGGAGGCATTACGCTCATTACGCCCACCCCCTCCATTCCAGCGCATCTCCATCCGAGAGAACCGCCTTGACGTGGTCCGTCTCTGCGTCTTTAATTCTCCGGCCCGATTGTCCATAACCAGTATTTCTAAACGATCGTCAGCCCCGACCGCCATGTTAACGCTCCCTTGCTTGTCTTGAAGTGTAACACAGCTCAAGTACCCGACTGATTCGAAGTTCTTATCCGGCATCTCGAGTTATTATCTGCAATGCTGGCAGTGCAGCCCCGCCGGTGGTTATCACGGCCGAAAGGCCTTCTAGTGTTTGCATTCACTGTGGCCACGCTCTATTGGCTCATGTTGCATAGTTCTGGAAACTATGGGAATGCCATCCAGCAAAGGCCCGGGGAGGGCGCAACCAACCCGCCTAGCGAGCCGAGTATAGACGAAAAGAAGAGTGGCGATGACGATGACCCGAACCACGTGCCCAGTTTCGAGGATAAGATGAGGGAGGCGCAGGAAGAGCAGCAGGAAGCTATCCGGCAACAGTTCAGACTTGAATATGATCAGCTCGGGCGGTAAGCATCATGAAACCATATCACTCAGCGTATCGAAATGGAGACCTAATGATCCTACAGTGTACGCGGAGCGGACGCGATATATGGCAAGACGCTGAACACATTGGATACTAGCAAGGCCCGATCTCCTAGCTTCGAAGCTCAGCTGACTGCCGCCGAAAAACGAAGCTACTTCACCACTCATACCCCATACGTCTACGACCCATACCCCAATTCTAAGCATGACGCAAAGGCAGCACAGTATGTTCCTTGTGAGGGCCCTGAGGGGAAGGTAGTGTCCGACATAATGGTGTTCAAAGGGGTTCCAAAGGATTTCCCCGAACCTCTAATCGGCAGTTACGACGCCCTAGGCATGGATGGGGATTTATGCTTTGAACGTGAGACACGACTCGGCATGTATGGGTTTCAAAATGCCAACGATACCTCGGATGCCTCTATAGACTGGGACAAGGTACGGTGGGGCGAACTACAAGAGAAGTGCGTACAGAAGAACAAGGCTCGATTCGACCTACAAGGCCAGCCAAATCCGTTTGTCGACTCGGTCTATTCGCGCAAGCAGACAACTGCGTTTATTGGGGCAGATAGCGACTACGATCTTGAGGATACCCCCAAAGGTCGAGACCATAATGACGATCTCAGGAGGGTCACTACCAATACGAACAAGCGGCCTGCATCGAAGGCAAGTCCTAGCGATTCTAAGGACAAGGAAGCTCGGACAGCCTTGCTTTTACGAACATATACTGGGAAAGACTATAACGAGAACGATAAGCAAGTCATCCGCTCGCTCATTACGGAGCTATCACTCCGATCAGGTGGCCTATACCAGGTTTATCTATTTGTCCATGTCAAAGACAACGCCTATGCGATATGGGATGATGAAGGGACTTACCAATATGTTCTGCAACAGAATGTCCCTGCTGAGTTCAGAGACATCGCTGTGTTGTGGAATGACGAAGCCGTGCAGGCTATGTATCCGAAATTGGATCCTGATAAAGCGACAGTACACGTATCTCAATGGTTATCAGTCCAGAAATTCATACAAGAATTCCCCGAGTTTGATTACGTCTGGAACTGGGAAATGGACGCCAGGGTCACTGGCCATCACTACGATTTCCTGGAGAAATTAGCTTCCTTCGCAAAGCGGCAGCCGCGCCGTGGCATATGGGAACGAAGTGAGCGCTACTACATCCCATCAGTGCATGGGGATTATGATACCGACTTTCGAAAAGAAGTTGAACGTTTGGTGGGGGACGATACCATTTGGGGCCCTCCTGACTTTCCATTCATCACTCCGGTCGGACCTAAACCCCCAGTAGCACGGCCCGAAGAAGACGACTATAAATGGGGCGTCGGCGAAGAGGCAGACTTAATCACTGTAGCTCCAATCATCAATGTGAACTACAGCGGATGGGTTGGCGCCAATGATGTATGGGGATTCAACGACTCTGCTCACACAACGCAGCAATTACCCCGGCGTGTGACCATCGTAACTCAGTCGAGAATCTCGAAAAAGCTCCTTGATATCATGCACGTTGAGAATTTGCGAGGAAATCACATCGCCTCAGAGATGACTTGTCAGACTGTGGCCCTCTTGCACGGCCTCAAGGCTGTACATGCGCCTATGCCAATGTTCTTTGACAGACCATGGAAAGGCAAGGACATTGCCCGGTGGTTCAACTCTGGTGAGAAGGGTGATAGCGGAGGCGATAACTCCGCCATTGGCTGGGGACGCGAGGCCAGATATGGAGGGAGTACTTGGTACTACAGAGCGAGTCCCCCTCAACGACTTTATAACAATTTAATGGGATATGAAGACACCAAGATAGGTGGTGAGGAATGGGAAGAAATCCATGGCCGCCCATGTCTACCGCCAATTCTAATGCATCCCATCAAAGATGTAGCCCCAACGGAAAGCGGTTACGAAAGTGAGTCCAGGCTACCGTTTGGGTGATATGCCTAAAAGCAACAGCTTGTTATATTCCCAGGGGACGGATCTCCGGGATATTCTCCGGTTGGGTAGGCATTGTGAAGTTGCCTCCACGGAATGTTAATGAAACTTACCTATGGCATTGTTCGGCGTTCACGTTCTGTAGTTCACGTCTACTACATGTATAGCCACGGTGCATTATTTTGGCGTCATCGACCTGGCTTTTAGGAGGATATACCTTTCCAGTGTATGGGCACACTGATGGATGGATGAATGATTAATCATAGACTCTATAGATAACCGAGTCAGGAAAAGAAAGATGGTCTAATACAAACGACAAATTACGTACAAAGTGTAGGCATACCACGATGAGGGTACACGTGCCGGTCCCCATATCATCTAGGTATACTTCCTCGTTCACCGCCTTATGTTAATCTCGTAGAAACGAGGACGTCTGGATATTATGAGCAAAAAAATCCAAGCAAAGAGCGGCTCTCAAGTCATAATTATTTCTCAGGTTGATATCTTCATGCATAGCTCAGCGCCAACGCCAGCAACGAGGCCGATCCATTGGTCTTTAGGCATCTCCTTGCTCTTTCGGACGGGCTTTTCGAACATATCCCACACAGTTATGTCTAGAAGATTCAAAGTTAGTTATCGCCATCTTGAGTGTTATTTACGAGGGTTTTAGAAGTTTCTAGGCACAAATTCCATCAAAAGAGAAAGTCTGCTCTAGAAATTGCTAAAGCAGGAAGAAAATAAAGCCGAGAAATACCCACACTTGTAATTACACTCTTCGGTAACGCCGATGCTGCGGAACGTCTTCATCATCTGTGCAGGCCTCCTGAGCTGTTCAAACTGAGCACGGACGTTCTCCTTAACGGCATCCTCGTGGGCCAACAACAGGCGCACCTGCACGCAGTACATGATTAAGGCGGCAAGGCCGGCCGCGAGCGCCGTGGCTACTTCGGATGAGCTGGTACGGTACCGGAAGGTTTCGTCAGTAGCAGCAGTAGCAGTAGCGGTCAGCGAGGAGGCGACTTCGACGTTATTTCCCGGAAAAGTAAAGTCGATCCTGGTGGTGTTGCCAACGTCGGTATCGGTGGCACCCGAGGCGTAGGCGCCGCCGATGCGGAAAGCTCTGCCGGGCGCGGCGGTCGCTGGGTAGCTCAGGTCCTCGCGCGCACCGCGGTTGCTCGCGCTGCAGAAGAGAAGGACGCGGCGGCTCACGGCCTCCGCGATAGCGTTGTCCAAATCGGCCCGCACGCGCTCGTCACTAGGCGCCATGAGCGTCCATGACATGCTTATTATGTGCACGCCGCGGCCGACGGCCGCGCGGATTGCCTGTTGGAATTTGAGTTATGTAAATTGAGTAGGGGGACGGTTGACGAGAGAGGGGGTACGGACAAGTGTGGATTAGGGGCCGAGTATGAATAGAAGACAAAGGGTGAAAGGCTCCTATGCATGACTTACCTGCGCAGCGCTTCGTGCTGTGATCTGCAGGCTACCATTCTCGTCCGCATAGTATTCTAACTTCAGCACGTAGAGTTGAACTCGTGGACAGATCCGATATATCTGGCTGGCCATGATGGTGCCATGGCCAGAGCTCGAGACGTAATACGGGATATTACGGGATTTACTATCAAGGGCCAGGTGTTAGTACATACCGTACAAATTAGACTTGGAACTCTGGGTGTCGTACTCGTCGTTCCGTGGGCAGAAGCTCCGTCCCCCAACTGGAGCATATTCTAGCTCATTTATATTAACGCCGTCATCAATTAGCGCTACTTTGATTGGCTCCTCGGTCTCATCCTCGATCTTCCTGTCCTCAGCCCGCAAGAAGTTCGCTTCAGCTTCATTGAGGAGCCGCTTGAAGTCCGTCATGCACCTGATCCAGTCATGCTGTGACGGCTGCATTAACCGCTCAGCAGTTCCTATAGACGCTACCGCAGTGGGGGTGTCTTGCAGAGTTTGAAGTCCATCCCAAGCTATCTCAATATTAGGTCGGACAGATTTCATCTCCTTCTCAAAAAATGCGATATTTTCCTTAGTGCGGGCACGCGAATCAAAGCCCTAGATTGCGCGTTAGTTGATGGCTTAATTGATATCTTGGTCGAGTGCCATGGACGACTTACTGCCTTAGTATGGACATGAAGAGCACGTAGGTCCTTAAGCTTCCTTAGCCCGCCTACGTCACACCAGCCTCGGAGTACAGCGTTGTTCCCAGTCCAGTAGATATGAGCAACCTTGGTTGTAGGAGCCGCGGTTACAATGACCTCTGCGCACAAATCCACCTTCTTCCAGTTCCAGACTTCTATGCCAAAGTCCTTTGTGGACGCCTCGATAGCTTCGTCTCCATGGGCTTGTGAGCCTAGGTCATCGACTATGACCTGGAGAATCGTCTTGACGCCTTTGCTACGCAACCAGTTGAAAACGAACAGTAGGTCCGTACGCCCGTTCTCGTGTGGATCGGTCCTTGCTGATATGTCTCGAATCTTGCTCGAGTTGGCGATCGCGTCGGTACCTATGATGGTAATTCGCGGTACTTCTACGTACTGCAGTGTATCGTCGAAGTGAACATTCTTGAGCCCTTTCTCCAGGCGACGACAAGTCAATGTTGTATACCCGGAGAGGTCGAAATATAGTTGTCGGTCTAAACCAATTAGTTCTTAGTGTGGCTTGATCTAGATTTCGTGACTTGAGAGTGCTCAGGAAGATGCCCGCTCACCTGATGTCGTATTCCGTCCGTACAATATATCTAACGCTGCATCATGGTCCCGCCCTTGAAGATAGTGCTGCTTGAGGAAGAGACGTATCCTCTGGATCGAATCTTTAGATGGCTTGGTTGAAACTCGCTCTCCGGTTCCGTGCTTATCAGACCGTTTAGACTTGGTCTTAGACCTCAAAAGCTCTTTGCGGATAGTATATTCGAGCCGGGAGTCTAAACTTCCTATGGTAAAACGACGTGTATCCAACTTGTGATGAGGATCACGTGTCCTAGGCCCCAGCATCGGACCACCAACCACCACAGGCCCAGTACCACAGCACCCTGAAGGTCCCTGGTGCTGGGGGACGTGTAGGCTTTGGAGGTCGGTTTCTCTTCCGACATAATCCATTATGGGCGTTGTGTTAGAACGAGATGGTAGTTTGATTTCTCTCGCCGCCTCTCGCCGCCCGTCTGGCGGTGCACCAGAACTACTAGGAAGAGCTATTCTGTGTGTCGCTCTTTCGTCTTCTCCGGTCGTACCATCACCACGACTTATCTCAGCCTTGTTTCTATCTTTTTTCTTACGCGCCCCCCGTTCCTCCCTTTTCCGCTTCTTTTCAGTTTCGGCATCCTCACAAGATCTAACATGATAAAGGTAAGGGGAGAGCTTGCTATTGTTGTAAGTCAGAATGCTGGTTTCGTCGTGTTTGTAGACTTCTTCTGACTTTTTCATCACGCCGTCGCATTTAGCAACCATTGTTTGGACTATTTGAAGCTGATTTAGTTTGCAATGGTTAAAGTGAACTGCGAGGTGAAGCGGGGTGTTGCCGTTGGTGTCTTTGGTACATAGTGTCTCAGGCTCAGCTCGTTCAATTAGATATGGAAGAAACTCGACTTCCTTTTCGATTGCAATATGGAGGCAATTCCTTCTCAAATGGGTTTGGATTGACAAAATACCGTTGATCTCTGAATGCACTTGGCACATCACCTCTACGAGATCCTTTTTCTTCCCCTCGATTGCTGTGTGGAGTGGTGTGTATCCGGCCTTGTCAATATGTGCCAATAGGTTCTTCTGGTGTCGAATAAGAAACTCGATTAATGGCCGTAATTTTGTGATGTCCGGTAGGCTGTCCCTTTGAGAGCTAGCTAAAAGATGCAGTGCAGTCGGATTCTCCGGGAAGCTAGTGTCCGCCGTAAGATGTTCTAGGTCGAAGTTCATATCGCGTTCAATCTGTTGCAAGTTTTCATGATGAAGGCGACGAAGGACGTCGTTAAGCAGCTTATCTACAGGTGCTTTCGCTGTCGGCGTATTTGGCTCATCATTACCATCGTTAGAACTTTCCGAGTCAGATTCCGATTCAGATGAATCATAATTATCCAGATAGCTTTCGGGATCCCAGGCCACGAAGGGATAATTAGACGGTGAGATTGAGCCATCCATTATCAGATATGTAGTATCTTTTCATACGTTCGAAACTTTCAGGTCATAGGTTCCCTCTGTAGGTTGGGCAAGTAGAAGGTATGGCAGGTAACCGCTAGTTTTGCTTCGTAAAGACGTGGCGCTGGAGAGCTGAGCGAGGTAACATTACACTGTGGGAAATGTCAAGGGGTGTAGATAAACGATAGCTACATAGCTTACGGCAATTTGAAAGTACCCAGTATGATCCTACACTGACCTGCAGGCATGCTTGCTGCCTAGAATTCGGGCTAACGGGCTGAAATCTTTGACATGCCATGAAATAGAGACGTAAATTCAATGGTTTCTGAATCAAAGAAACAGGTTGCTTGGAAATATACCATACATAGCTTAGGCGGGCTCACTATTACAACCGGAACGATGCCGACTCTACCCATCTCAGCACTTCAGTTGCCCGACGATTTAGATGCCCCCGGCCTTGAAGCAGCATCATTTGCCATCTCGTTGGCCAGGATTGGCGATGAGGGTAGCGGCTACCATACCCGCAACGACCCTAACCCTTCGAGACAATATCAACGTATCACAATTACAGAACGACGCGGTGCAGTAGAGATTCGTTGCAAAGCTCGTGAAGTTGTTCACGGGTTCCTGGCACCGGGTAGGGACAATGCTACTCTTTTAGTCTACGACTTCAGCTTTAATGCAGCCAAGACTGGTCGCCGGATTATTTCTGCCAATATAAGCTTTAGGTTCTCCAGTATGCGGCCAAACTCACCCATACCCAAGGTGCATGGATTGGCTCCATTTGGTCACTTCATTATCTTGCCAACATCCCGGGAAGAGTCGTCCACCATCGGGGCGGAAGTGAACACTAGCGGGGGTTTCTTTGGAGCCAGTATTGGAGGGGTTGTGAAGTGGGAGAAAACCACTTCAGGTACCACATGCGATGCTACGACTCTCAATGGAGCTACTGAATGCGATGATTTTGGTAACGAAATAGGGGTCAATTGGATCATTCACGAGAACAAGACGACTAAAACAGGCATCCCGTCCTTTTTACGCGTCGCTTTTCTACTATCACGCGAAGATAATGAGGAATTTCAGGGCTACTTCGAGGCCAAATTGGAAACCGACTGGAAGACAGAAATGAGTCGGTTCTTTGGGGCTAAGAGTAGAGACGACCCGATCCTCTTCGACCCTCAACGGGACCCTACGAATAACCTCTGTCCCGCGGGTTATGATCTAGAGAACCTTGCTGAAGTGGATTTAAAGTCGATTTCCGATATCAGTTTTCATGCTGCAATGCCTAATAAATGAGTCGTGTCATACAGTTAGAATCTACTAAGGGCTGCTAGAGGCCCATTGGCGGCACGGGGGTTGTTATACACCTAAGGGAATGCGCTCGCGATGAGTCATGGAAGACGACTGGAGGGCTATTAGATGATGGGAACCACGGCTGGGCCAATGGGCCACTATTGAACTAAAAGCTCGCATAGGATTTGGATGTAAATTAAGTTTGTCAATCTCTACTAGCAGCAAGGAAAGTCATGGATCTAAAAGCCTAAGCACAATGAGCCGGAATCGAACCCTCCACATAGATGAACCCTTAATACGTTCTCTAAGAACACATCAAGCTTGGTATCAAAGCCGGTTAACTGCTCTCCACTATAATCTTTCAGACGGAGAGTAGCATAATGTATCTGGGTATCTTACGTAGTACCTAGGTTAATATTATAGCGACTTCACACTGTACAGAAAAGAGGTTGACGTAACGTGGGGGCTGAACGACGAACTGCTATTCAGCTTATCTTAAGCATGCTAATCTTGCTTCTTCATGGCCAATGATATTGAAGATGTCACGGTATTGAGCTACAGAACCTGCGTTGCGGGAATCTGGGCACATAAGCGGGTTTATTCCGATAGCATCATCAGCGAGGGCATCATAGTCACATTAGGATGTCAAACACAGCACCCATAACAGGGCCAAGCCGTTCCACAGAAGAAGTAGGTGCTAGCACTGAGGAGAAACGGGTTGGCCAAAAAGAGCCTTTGTATGTGGCTTGGACCTCAGCACCCCGGCGGTCTTCTCCCACTACGCAAGCAAGCAATCGATATAGCCCAATTGTGGACATAGAGTGAGAGATGTCTAACTTCAGCCATGGACGTTGGATGAACTACGTACTTATTTTATGCTAGTGCCGTAGTCGCCTTCGGGCTTTTTGACGATCCCCAGTCTTCCCATGAGCCTTTTGGATGGCTACGTGACTACCTTGACCAACTCGGAGATTCTCGCATCATACACCTCACATACGATCCGAAACAAATTCTAGCGCCAAGGAAAAGCCATCATGGTTTCGAAACCTTATCTAAACTTCTCCTTGACAGCTTAATGAAGCTAAGGACAAGTAGCCTAGTGAGCGCTAGCACCTAGAAACAGAGAGGATCGTCTCCTCACTCGTTATTCGTTAGCACAGCTGGCTTGTATTCCTGTCATTCGATATAGGATGCATGATCGTGAAAAAGGTTACCCTCTTCCTTCGGTCCCATCGTGTCGAACGTTGTGTACTAATAGTGGATGGCAGGCACTCACAATCGCGTCTCGACGTCCGAGCCACGATGGGGATATTTTCAATATGTACCACGTACGACCATTGTCTAATTTAAAGCTATGCTTACTGCTTCCTGAAGGTTTTCTTCAGTTGCTCGCATCAAAGTAGTAAGTAACATCTATGATTACTCTTCTTTGGAACAACAATATCAACAACGTAATATACTAAGTGCTGGATTCGCGTATTATGATTTCGCATACCGATGTACGATTTGAAAACCCTAGCTGGTATGGCAACTGCTAACTCAATATGCCAGTCAATCTTCTCGACATGGAAGACAAATTGGCTCGCCTTTTATACAGAGGCGTCGGGAGCCCATCTAGTCAAATCTAGCCTACCATCACTACTCTCCTCAATCTTGCTATCCTTGAAATCAGCTATTCTTTTCTAAAGTCCAAATTCCCCTTATGAGGGTTTTCGGTTAGCATCTATAGAGACGCCACGCCACGGGTTCATACTATCTACGAGATTTAGCTTCACCTACGAGTATATCTATCAAACCAAAGAATCTTGAACATCTGGTTGGACCGATAGCAGTTCCGTTAGAAGACAGGGTACTGCCGCCATCTCAAACGAAGAATTTCTTCGTCCCTAAACTTCTCCAAATACTCCGTATGCGTATGGTTGTACTAGAAAGTCGAGCACCCCCTAATACCCCATCCCAGAGAATTCCATTTAACGGAATGCGTGCTCTTCTCGATCTAGCTCCACCTACGGGGAATTTTTCTGTGGTGGATGGCATCGACACCCCCATAAAGCTATCCGACACGGTTGGTAAGGATCCAGGAAGTCCGCAGTCCTCTACGTTCACGCGAGTAAGCGTATAGATGGCCTTATTCGGCAAACCTCTGAGCACGTCTGTTTTCATTGTGAAAAGACCGGTGGTGATGGGGCGGCATATGCAACAATATTCTACTATTCCTTTGATCCCTTTAATATTGGTTCTCAATCACTATCCAGTATGCTTCTGACATTCTTTGCACAAGTTCACAGGGGTCTGGTAGGGCCTCTTCCCCAATCCTTATTTCACCGCCTCTATGAGGAGCAGGCGTGCACGGAAGAGGACTTACTCAGTTGACCAGGAGGTTAGGCTTATCATCAACCATTTTGATGTTTGCCCCGAAGTATCACGGAATGATTTCCTGCAGTTCGTTAGGCGAGATTCAACGAAAAACGGAATCACACTCAAAACTTTTATAACGAGTAGGGAACCTTTTGCCTTGAAAGCTGAGCTTTCGGGTTGGCCAAGCATTGATCTTGCTACCGACATCAATCTGCCAAAAGAAGATGAGACGGAACAAAGTGTTGTCATAAAAGGACAGAAATCTAGTGCCGTGTCTCAGTTGCCCCCCATGGAATTGCCTTCAACATCAACTGATAGTGCTAAGGTCGACGATGTCTTGGCGCTGTCCATCCTGTCAGAGCAGCAACTCAAGCGGAATCTCAGCAATCAGGAAGTACTACTAGAGACCACTCACGGTAGCTTAGGGAGTTATACACTTGAAGCAGTTCTCGATCGAGTCCTTCGGAGTCTACCAGATCGGAATAAAACCCGACTAGTGGTTACGTTCTTTTTGTTCACAACACGACCATTATCATCAAAAGAGTTTGCCGTGATCTTGTTTCTAGGAAGTTCGGCTGATAATGGAGACTCCGTTTTACTAACTTGGGACCTCTTCGGGCGATTCGAAAGGCAGAGAGCCATATGGTTTGCTGGCGTTACCGTGAATAAGCACGGCTGGATTCACCTTGCACACACACGCTTAGACGATATGCTACGAACTCCCCCTCCGAGTGATCAACACTACCTTTGGCATGAGGTTGCAAGCACTGCTCATTACGATATAGCTTATATCTGCTTAGACTACCTTGCGCGGATCAATGTTCAAGGCGAGCAGGATCTGTTAAAGCAGCCATATATCAGTGATGCCGATTTTGGATTTATCAGTTACGCCGTTCAATACTGGCCTTACCACTTCTCGCTCGCTCAATCCACCACTGAGAAAGAGACAATGAAAACACTACACCAAAAGATGACAGAGGTTGACCTTGAATGCTGGTCGCGAACAGTAGTAAGTGTTATTATTAAGTAGTATTGAAGTAAATATTTATCTAATATCTACTGAATGAATATTAGTGGTTACTTTCGAATCCGTTTACTCGAAGTAGGAACCCCTGGGAATCGCCGTTCGTGGCCCTCGTCAGTCTTGGTTATCCCAACATTCTTGAGCCAAGCTGTGCTTCAGACGTTACCTCAGGGATAGGAGAAGCCGCCCGTGTTGGCAACATCCAACTTGTCAATAGTTTCCTTGAAGCATATGATCAATATCAGTTTCCTCCCTCGGTTCTGGTTACCATCATAATGGCTGCAAGCTCAAGTGTAAATGAGTTTCTAGCTGTAGAACTCATCGACCGGCTTTCTATTGAGGAGAGAGATAAGTTATATAAACCGGCAAAAAAATCTCCTTTTCCGGGCCGCAAGGCTTGGTCTCGATCGCTTGACCAGGAAACTACTTGAAATTGGCACCCCAGTCGACCCAGAAATCCCATATATCAAAGGTGCTCTGATGACTCCGCTCTATGTCGCTTCTCTCAGAGGCCATGTTCCAACCGTCAATATTTTATTGAGTTATGGAGCCAATGTTCACTTCAAGGGTTATCTTCAACAAAAGTCGCTCCTTCGAGCGGCAAAACAGGGAAATGCTGATATCGTTCGGTGCCTTGTGGAACAAGGCCAAGGAAGCATTAATCTGTCTACCGGAATGATTACACCTCTCGGTGTGGCTTGTGTATGGGGACGGCGTCATGTCGTAGAGAAGCTTATTGAATTAGGAGCAGACACTAACGAACCAGACAGTTCAGGATGGCTACTAATTTTTCTATCAGCGCGTTATGGGCAGCAGCAAATTATACAGATTCTCTTAGATCGTGGCGTTGACACAGAATCGTCGAACCCTAAAAGAGACGGGACAGCTTTACTGCACGCACTCCGTGAGGGCCACGTCGAAGTCTGTCGCCAGTTGCTGGAAAGAGGTGCAAATCCCTCCAGCCCGCCATTTCAATCACCCCTTCTCATCGAATTAATCATCTGCCACCCAGCCCTATCCGAGGAGACCACAGTGACTCTAGCCAAGCTACTTCTTGACTTCAGAGTCAACATAAATGAAACAAATAATATGACCAGGTCTTCTGCGTTATCTTTGGCCATCACCAACAGACGGTTCAAACTTGCCGAATTACTGCTTGAGTTTAATCCGGATATTAATATAGCCGACAGGGATGGCAAGACCGCGTTACTCGGGGCTACCAAGGCTCAAGCTATACCTTTAGTTAAAACTCTCCTAGACAGGGGCGCGGATGCAAACAAACTGACTTCTGCGGGAGAAATTCCCCTGCATATGTGCCAGGGCTCGCCAGAGTTGACACAGCTATTGGTTAGGCATACAAGGAAAACCGACCTCCCAACGTCCCAAGGGGCCACTCAACTAAGTATGAACTTCCAATTCTTCTACCTATTTCTCAATAGGCGTAATGCATATAAATTGCCCAGTACGGACGGCCCTGGATTTGCATTCTGGTTTCCATACCATCGACCCCATCTATTTGCATTGATTGCTAATCCGTGCTCCGGCAGTGATTGCCGCTTCAAGAGGATGGACGGAATCTGTCAAAATCTTACTGGAGCACAAAGCCAACGTCAACGCAGTAGCCACCATGAAAAACCAGTGGCCCGGCTGGACCCCAGTTATGTTTGCCGCATACTACCACTTTGCGGATATAGTTACCATCTTGGCAGAGGCAGGAGCGGATTTGAAGAAGCAGGATGCGGATGGAGACGGTCCTCTCCATTTGATATTTAGATCTGACGCCCCAGCGGGGACGCCAGAGTTCGACTGTTTAAACGCCTTGATGGAGTTTCAGACACGGATTGACATTAACCAGACTAATGAAGTTAGTCAAACAGTCCTCCAGCGTTGTGCTGAAATCGGCCATCTAAAAGCTGTTCAGCGACTTGTCAGAGCCGGTGCTAGCTTCAACCACAAAGATAAATTTGGCTTCACTGCGTTACACGAAGCAGTCTGGAAGAGCCAGATTGAAGTTGTCTCATATCTCCTCGAGCGTGGTGCGGACCCCAACATTGCCGGTAGCGATGTTACTCAGGCGGATGAACCTTTACTTTGGGCCTGTCTATGCTGTGATTATTCTACTGCAAAGATATTAATCGACTACGGAGCAGATGTCAATTGTAACCCTGTCTCTGGTTATGGAACACCTTTGATGGCAGTTCTTCTACCGTCTTCTAAAAATCTGGGGGGCCATGATGAACTGACCCAGCACCTCCTAGAGCTTGGCGCTGACATCAATATTAATAGCCAATACGTGGGTAGTCCTTTAGCAGCAGCCGCTTGGTCGTCTCACCCCGAAATTGTGCGTGATCTACTAAACAGAGGAGCGGTGCACGATGTGGAAGATAGTTTGAAGAGAAAGCCCATTCACTTTGCAGCAATGAATGGTGAGCCAAACTTCCGTATCATCCAAGAGGCGGGCGCAGAACTTATGGAAACCGACGTCCTTGGCCGCTCCGTACTCCATTATGCAGCGCAAGGGGGCCGTCTGCAGGTTATCAGACGAATTTTCGAACTTTCGCCGGGGCTCGATGTTGACACGCGCGACATCGATGGTTGGACTCCACTGTGTTGGGTGGCTAGGGTATCAAGTAGGCTGATTATGGAGGGCCGTTCGAGTGAGCCGACAGATATGATCGGGGTTGTTCGGCACCTGCTTGGGCGAGGTGCTGATCCGTTCGTTGAGTGTAGGATTGGGGACGAAATCTGGACACCTTTCCGAATTTTTTGCCACGCGGGGGCACCAGAAGAAGTCACCACTCTGTTAAGGCCAAGAAATGAGGCAGATCAAAATACCAATACAACTACAGAAGCCACAGGCGACCCAAGTCAACAGGAAGGCAAACTAATCGAGGATTCCTGGTGCGAGGCGTGTTTTTGGGTAAGTCTGGACGATTAATCATATGGGTCGGGCTGACGAAGTGAAGGAAACTCGTGATACCATTTATAGGTGTAAAATCTGTTACATCTATGAAATATGCTCTAAATGCTGGCACCATCGCGACCTGGTACATAAATTCAGCCCGCCTCACGACTTCGAATTAATAACTCCAGATTCTGACAATGCCAGCCACACCTCAAATGAAGGGTCTAATACCGATGGCTCTAGTGTTTCCTCAAATTCTGTTCATAGCGCAGAAAACGAGAACGGCGGCAGCGACGGTGGTGATCGTGATAGTCGCAGCGATGATGGCACCGATGATGATAGTGATGACAACGACGATGACGTCGACGACGACGAGAACAGCGACTAGGTTAGCATAAGGAGCGCGGATAGTAGATAAGGATGATCTTTGCTGCGAGAACTCGAGTGGCCTGCCTGAAAGCAACATTTGATGCCAATTCTAAGGCAGGATGAGGGCGATTTCAACCTGCCCCTATTCCAACAACAGACCTACCCTAGATATTTACCTTGAATTCACGCGGTGCTAGTTACTTGGTCGTAATTTCAATATTATTTGCATTTTTGTTCCCCACTTCGGTTAAGCTCCTTCTATTCGACTTTGCCATTCTTCTAGATTTGTGTGCGTGATTGTATTCAGTGTTGAAACGATATATTGAAAATAGTAATCCAATTAAAAGCCAGAGGGAGAAAAAGAAGCAAAATTTCACTCTAAAATACACGCTCGTATAGTTAATACACGCCATTATGTATATCGGTGACTGCCAACGTGGTTGGAGTGATTCACAACCCAAATTTCTCCCAATTTTCTATGTTTTCCACGACCTCAGAGAATCAATTGATCATGTAACAATTCATCAAAATTTCCAATTGGAATGGCGAGCTCAGTATTCTAAGGGTGTTAGACTATATTACATCTTTTATAACTCAAGCTTATGGCTTTACATGCCTCACCCCTACTACTTTAGCCATGTTTCACTGTCTTGGTGCAAGGTATTTAAAAGTCTATACTATTTAGCTAATTTTGTTTCATAGATACCATTTGCTTCTCTCAGCTGATTATGATAATAAAAAGAAAAAAAGAAACTGCTCTTTGTTTGCTCTCTTGTCCGTAGGAACAATCCTGATTAATGTGCTAGCACATTCATCGTGCACTTTGTATCTCTAGGCAATAGGATCATAATGGAGACAAAGAAACCGGAGCAATTAAATTCACTAAGGTGTTGAACAATTTCGAACAATTAAACCGTAGGCAGGTAACAAAGCTATTGATCGTACCATGTGTTATACAGAAAGGGACGATTTATAGTACCTAAACGCAATGAGAAAGATAGAGTGCATTATAAATAGTGCGTCCTAGGAACTCTCATCTCACTTACTCGTATTCCGATTAAGAAAAAAACAACAACAGAGAACTCACTATCACTATCACTATGGATTCATATACACCAATCACCCTCCCCTACTTCGCCCCTGCTGATGCACTACCCGAGCCGCTCCCGACGCACGAAGAAGTCCTCGCGTCTACGGAAATCCTTGCATGTCCCAGTTTCATAACACGCAAGACCGTGGCCCGCGTCGGCCGATATTTCGCTGCAAAATGGGGAAAGGATGTCAAAAGCATCGAAGGTGAGAATATGCTCTTCGTCAGACAACATACCACGATCCCTATTCCGGAGATCTACGCCATATATAACTTTGGTGAGGGAGAAACCATGATTATTATGGATTTCGTGTTTGGAACGACTATGGAGCGCTGCCTATCGTCGATGGAGCCGGAAAGATTGGAGGCCATCAGAGAGAAGCTGAAGGCTCAAGTCAACGAGCTGCGGCGTATCCCCGCTCCAGGTTACTACGGCGCTCTAGGCCGGCGGTGCTTATACGATTTGTATTGGGGCGGCGAATTTGGTCCCTTCGACAACATCGCTGGTTTCACCAAGGCCTATTTTGATATGAAGTTTAGCTCTAGAAGCGCAACCCGGTTTGCCGAGATTAAAAGATTTTGTTCCGAAAGAATGAATCTTGTTTCTACGTCGCTAGGCCACAGCCACCCCGTATTTACGCACGGTGATCTCCACGATCAGAACGTGCTTGTTCAGGTTGATGATACGCCGGTCATCATCGACTACGATCTGGCGGGCTTTTACCCGGCGTACCATGAGGCTATTGCTTCTGGCTTACTGATGGAGCACGATTTCAACCCTCTTGATGAGCTATTCGAAGATGAGCTGCAGGTAGTCTTTGACTCCGAAGAAATCTGGGATAAGGCCAGGAATGAAGAACCTCATATGTCAGATGCGGAATTGGAGTGTGATTTAAATCTCCTTTCTAAGTAGAGAGGTTGTAGAGAAACCAAGAAACTTAGGCTAGATAGATCAATGCTAGATTCTAGCTGAATAGAAGTGAAATCTTCAGAATCTTGTTATGTTAGTCTTGTTCAGTTAAGCCGAGTAGCATTGTATAAAATACTACAACTTAAGATAAAGTCCTAACAAAGATATAAAAGTTTTTGAGTATTAATAACGAGTAGACTGTTTAGGTATTACCTATATACAGCTATTCTTTCCATGTCTCCTTCTCTACTATGTTGATCATTTAATTGAGCACGCCTTGTACGAAGTTGGTTTAAATCCTGAATTTCCCTTTCCAATTGGGCTTTCATCTCTTCCACTTCTTCAGGTGTAGCGGTAGAAGCACCCTCGGAAAATAGTATAGAAGAAGTATCTTAGGGCTATAGTAGAACACATAGCTAAGACAGTTTCTCTGAGCGCCTCGTACGGTGCTGCCAGCTCAATTATTATGATAGAGTGGACTAAACTGCGGGTACCGAACGGCCACATTGTTTGATTCTGCGGACTACTTAGACGATGGAACGAACTAGTCTAGAGCGTAGCATTTCTCAACACTCCGAGCGTCATTACCCCACCAATGAGGCATCGTAACGACCTTGCCACTTCCAAAGAAGAGGAAAATAAGCAATAAGTTTAGGTTAAATCCAGCGTCAAAGGCAGCGGCGAGAATAAAGTTATACCTAGCCCACAGCTGATACCGGTACCTATATGCCCAGTACATGACGACGAAGCCGCCGATAAAGCGAGAGAAGTAGCCGGTAGAGATATTACCGTAGAATATCGAGGCACCGCTGCAGAAGATTGTCGTGTTCCATAGATTGAACTTGGCCCGAGGGAATAAGCGATGAAGTAGATATATCACGGCCGGCACTCCTGCGCCGAAGAGGAAAGCATATGGGATTGGTTTCCACTGCTGTTGTTGAAAGAGTTTCGTAGGACCCTTGCCAAAGAGAGAAGATTAGCATACTAGCCCGACTTAACTTTACGAGGACAATTTCTACTTACAATCAAGACGTATTGTACGCCGAGTGTCAAATAGCCAGCCAAGGACTGACCGGTCCAAATATGAGCGGGATCCTCGAGCTCGCCGGTTAGGTAATCACGCTTGGTATTCAGCACCCATCGCATAGCAGCATAATTGATTGGTACGCCAAGTGTGATCCCGAAGACCTGTGAAAAGAAAATTGCGCGTTGGGGAACGTGCATATAATGTCCGATTTTCTGATCCTGAAGCATATACTGTGCTCGATACCAGGCGTCTCCAGCGATAGACCCGTATACCTACGAAGAGTTAATTGCATCTATCGATATAAGGCCGCTTTTATTTTGATCACTTACACTTGCGCCGATGGGGTTCCTGTGATGACTCAGGTTCTGGACCATGGTGCCGTAGAGTAGCTCGTTGAAGGTTCCGATTGGTAGTTGAAAATTGCTGACGGCATAAAGCCAACCTAGAGGTATAACGACTACGGCTCCTGTCGCCAATGCCACGAAGTAGGTCCACCAAGGTATGAATATCATATCCAAAGCAACGATCGTAACGATAGACACGAAAGATACCGAGAAGAGAGCAAAGTACCACCAAAAGGGAACCTCTTTATATGATCGCATGAGTACGTTGAGCCGATCGGTGTACTGATGATTGATGCCGCGACCGGGGCTATTTCTTCGAGCTCGAAACTTCCTGTACGCTTTCCTAATGTTCGAAGCGCCGAAAAATGCGATCCAGCTGTACGCAGAGATGTACGAGGCGTAGTCGAAGAAGATTGTCCAGAGGTTGTGGACGCCAAGATACATGGGTCCGTATTCTTCGTACGCAGTTTGATTGAAGGTATTCGAAGATGTGACAAGCGCAGAAACCGGATAAATATCACCATCTACGGTACAGGCCCGGTTCGTCATCAAACAATGACTATAGCCCCCGAGACCGCCCCATTTTGCTGCTGGGAGTAAAATCCAAGCACTCAGGACGAAGGAGGCGAACAAAACGACTTGCGACCACCACGGACTCAGGAATAGGGGCACGCCGGCGTTATAATTCGATATGTTGGCCCAGTCGAAGCTCAGATTCAGCAGTCCCATACCGCCGAGGCCTGATCCTATGAAGTTGGCAACAGGATTGTGCGGCGCAACCCAGCATAAGAAGGCTAGGGAGCTGAGAAAAGGGAAGACGAATTCGGGCAGAAATTGCCAAAGCGTGACGCCAAGCAATACCAACCAGAACACTTTGAATTGTTTCCGGGCCGCTGGCGACGGGTTCTTGTTCTGCTTGGCTTGGGTCTCAAACAAGGCAGTCTGGCACAGGGCCTGCCACCATTGATAGGCGGGCTCG
>JAPUUL010000224.1:0-23442 GCA_029590625.1 Lasiodiplodia mahajangana | reverse complement strand
AACCCAACATTACCAGCCGCAAGATATCCCACCGCCCCCGCCAGAACGCCATGAATTCGAATCCTTTGCGAGGCATCTCCAAGATGCTGCCATGCTCATATACCGCCAAAGCCAAAGATCTCCCTATAACAAGGCATCGGTGCTGCTGCTCCGGTGGGAAGACGACACCGCCGCCGAGCTGGAGCTGGTTGCTCTCGAGCAGGTCCTTCGCGAACGATATAGTTACCGCACCGAACGATGGGTTATACCGGCAACAACAAACCCTAGCATGAAGCTAGGTGTGCGCATGGCCTCCTTCCTCGAGCCCGCCGGCCCAGATCACCTCTTGATCATACATTACGCAGGGTATAGCTTTGTTGGCCTGGACAAGCATCTTTACTGGGCAAGGTAGGTTGACAGCTAGCCAACTTTTTAGGCTTCTCTAATAACTTTGCAGTAATGCCAAGAAAGACGCTCCGAAGCTCAAATGGAGCGGGTTCCGGTGCCTTTTTGAAGGGAGCCAGTCCGATATGCTCTTGTTAATGGATAGCGGTGTGGTACAAGAGCCAACAGTGAAGGGTGGAAGCAGTACAAAACAAATAATTGCAGCCGGCACTCCGGATCACTACTCGCGAGAGCCTGGGGGTCGATCCTTCACGGCTAATTTAACAGAAGCATTTCTACAACTAGGCACTGGGCGGCCCTTTACAACGGAGCACCTATACCAAGAAGCCGCTCGATTAAGACAACACGAACTTCTCCAAAGCCCCGGACTAGTTAATGGGATCGCTAGTAAGGGTATCTCAATCCGGGACAGACTACCTCTACTATACGCCATCACATCTGGTAAAACTCAAAGCCTGAGCCTCTGTCCCCTAACGCCCGCTCTAGGGCCCCAATTACAATCACCAAGGGCTACAGCCGAAGCCGGCGCTAGAATATCGCGAGAGGATAGTGCAATCCATCCTAGCGCTGTCGCAGATCTGACATTCGACGAGCCAAGGGTTCTGGTTTGTACGACGTTTGTTGGTGAGGCTAGTCCCGACATGTCGTCATTTTATGATTGGCTTCATAATACGCCTGCCATCGGTTCTAAGATTGCTGTTGAAGGGATGTTCCTTGGGCCACCTACCATGTTGCTTATATCTATGCCTGTAGTTGTCTGGAATGTGGTACAGCATGATAAAGTATGCTGTTTCTTGGGATATGTCAACTCACACAACATGACTCATCTCTACAAGCGATTGGTTGGGTCCATGTCCGTGAACAAGGCGTCAGCCAAAGACATGGAGGACGGCAGAATGCTACTGGAAGCCCGGGAAGTAGCCGCAACGACGCCCGTTGTTCGTCGGCACTTGCTCCCCGAGACCCCAATTCGTCCCGATAACATAGGGAGAATAGACCCGACGAGCGCCTCTCAATCCGCCGCTACTCAGGTCGTGCCTTATCACAACACAACACCAAATACTGTGGTTTCCAGAAAAGATGAAGTGGAAGATTCTGCGGAGATGCAAGAGGCGGCGGAGAACCTAAAGGCATTAAAACATGTCAGCCATGTCCGTCATGTCAGTGACGATGTCTCGTCCGTTCAACTTCAGCCCTCCCCTAGTATACGAGCGACGGATCACAAGAAAGAGGAAAGGCCGTCTAATGACGTTAATACAAATAATGTAGATGGTTCTCGGTATCATGCTGAGGTAGCCACACCGTCATCGCGGCCCAAGCCAGGGCGACGGTCTATGCCGAAGTCCATTCCGAAGCAAGAGACTCGATGTGGTCATTGTAGCCACGCCCCCTTTAAAGACTCATCTTCGTTGAGGAAACATATCGCGGCAGCTCACACCCGTCCCTTCCCTTGCGCCTTCTCGTTCGCCGGATGCCCAAGCACATTTGGGTCGAAAAACGAGTGGAAGAGGCACATTGCATCTCAGCACCTATGTCTACAGTATTACCGGTGCTCATCGTGTCCTCAGTCATCGGTCGAAGGGAAAGGAAATGAATTTAATCGCAAAGATCTCTTCACCCAGCATTTGCGGCGCATGCATGCTCCTTTCGCCATCAAGAAGGCGATTGCCAAAGGCGATAGTAAGCTACAAGCAGATTGGGAGACCCATGTCAAAGACATGCAACAATCGTGCCTAGTGACCCGAAGACGGCCGCCTCAAAGCTCAGCCTGTCCCAAACCCGATTGTGCTAGCATATTTGAAGGGCCCACTTCCTGGGACGAGTGGACGGAACACGTCGGTCGGCATATGGAGAAAGGGGAGGCAGACCGGCTAGGCGTCGATCGCCTCTTAGCAAAGTGGGCTTTGGACGAAGGCATCATTGAGCGGAAAGAGGATGGAGAATACCGACTATGTAGTGGCAATGGCAACAGCATCGAAAAGGAAAATAACCACAGCACAGAATATCATTCAGACGGTAATAAGCGAGATCCGGAAGAACGAACAATTGTTGCGGCGAGTACGATTGTGGATAAGATGGACGTCGACTGACCATGCGAGAGGGTCTATAAGAGAGATGAAGTGGAGAATAGTCCGGGCAAAATCACTTGGCCGGACAAGCTGGCCGTGGACTTATGATCTAGTTTATATAAAAGCGGCTCAACCTCAGGGGACTCACAATGGCTCGCCCACAGCTTTTCCATATTTGCATGCATGGTTTTGGTAGATATGACGGACGCTGCATGACTCTATGTCCTTTTTTTCTCTCTCAAGTTTCTTACCAGTTATAAGGAGCTTCCGGCTTGGAAGCACTATAGCAGCCACTGATTACAGCTACCAAGTTCTTCATATATCCCAAGTTTATGAGCGCATGGCAGAGTAGCCCTTCGTCGGTTTGTACTTATTCTATTTGCTATTCAAAAACAAGCTAGAGGAGCTCGGAATATGTCCATTTGGAAGCGCGGCAATATGTGTGTGAAGACACGGTTTTAAAAAGTCTCATACTTTAAGCACTTATAATGCTTTGTGCTCTTTGTGCAGAGAATCTGAAGCCAAATTAAGACAAGTTTCCCGTATAAGCTCAGATGTGAAGGTAATGTTTCTAGATTGGTTTCGGCCTAGCTAAGGGGCTATGTGAGATGCTTGAAATAATAATAATAATAATAATAATAATATTTTAAAATAATTAATAATAATAATATTATATTAAAAATAATAAGTTATAAGCTTTTAAGCTTATAACTTATTAAAATAATAAGTATATAAGCATATAAATAACGTTATAGTATTATTATATTGCTTAAAAAACAAGTTTAAATATAGTAAAAAAAAGTAATACTTTTATAATATATAGTAAATATATATAAGTTAAAGTACCCAGCTACCGGCTTTTACCAGCCTTTATAATCTTAATATTATTAGAATTTAGGGAGTGTTGTTAGCCTGTGATTTTTATTTATTGTTTAACTTTACTTGTCCAGGTTTTATGCACTATATAGTATGAAGCGATTATAATTACCGTAAGATATGAATAAATTTTCCAAATAGAGTATTAACAGTGGTTTTTGAAACGAGGTAATGTATGTTCCTTCTTCAAGGTGTGAAACTAATCGCCATATGTTGTTGGGTTGTCATTATTAGCGATGAGTTTTGATGGAGTGCTCTCCAGTGGCTAATCAAGGATTGGAAAGTGATATCAGTATTTTTTAGTATCATTAGTGGTTGCCATTTTTGACCAACATAAGTCCCTCTTAAAAAGATATAGAAGGTCCTTCGGAGGTTTTCATCCATCAGTAGTGTAACTGATTGCTTCCCGTTAGGGCAATCTTGTTACAAAAACTGTCTTGGTACGGCCCAAGATAACGACGAATTTCCTGTTGTAGCCAACATGGATGCCTGTGGGTAAATGATGTGATGGCTCACTGGCTCACACACGATCATAGTGATTCAACATCACCATTCTCTCCATACGTACATTTCCTATGCCTATATAGTGATCACACTCTCCTCTGGATCTAGTCACTCATTTGGGTTCCTTAGCTATCGATCTCATCTCATTTAGGTATTGACTACTACTCAGACATCTATCTCTGCTTAGTGGTGGGATACCCTGAAAGCCTCCCTAACGATCACCCGCTGTTGTTCCTATTATTACCTGCAAATCAAGATCCCCTGATGTGCTGCCTATACCTCTCCGGTGATGTGTAGCAGGATCGTTGCAAATCTGCAAAAGGAGTTGCATCCACACAGGGCAACTTTCATGATACTTTCACTGTATGACTACAGAAAAGCCATTAGCGAGCTACCACTTTTAGTACCATTGTATTAAGTGGATTTTCGGGTTTTGACAATAGGAGACTACACATTAACCCATCATCCGTGGTCTTGGCCACTAACCCAACTTAGCAAAGCCCCTAGGCAGGTCGAAGTACCGTTGAATAAGCACTTATAACAAAAAACTAATAACTACTTACTAAGTATTTACTAAATATTTAATCGAGCTATAATAATATAACTATATATATAACAAATAACTAAGCTAAATATTAACCAACTACGTTATAAAAATTACGCTATATATATAGAGCTTAAAAAAATATTGCGTTAATATAGGAATAAATATTTCGAAGCTAAATACGCCTTTTATACCGTCGCTGCTTCTATAGATATACTGGCCTATAGGAGAGTTGCCCCATAGTTTTCTAACTTGGGTTAGTAGCCAAGACCACGGATGATGGGTTAATATGTAGTCTCGACAATAGCTGACTACCTAAGTCATTCTATCGGGAAATGTTTGTGCCATACCAGCTAGCGCATCCTACGTGGCCGGGGCCGCAAATCTCTTAAGGGTATCCCGCAAATATACTGCTCGAATGATTTTTGATTCACAGTCTGCAGTGAAGGGAAGTTTGACTAACAGATGAATGACTCGAAAGGTCTTGAAAGCCTTATGGATACTCATGGTCTCACCAGTAATTGGCCAGGAGCTTATTCAATTCAAGACAGACGTCACACGCGACTTAGAGCTTGTAGCTGTGTTGTGTATAACTATGGGCTGGCATGTTCCGATCAAACGAATGAATGTGTAACTATGGGTGAATAAGTCTCTAGGTGCTGAAACTGCTCAATTCATTCAAACCGAACTCTCCACATTCTTGACGATGTCAACAAGCTGCTCTGCCACGAAAGGAGGATTATCCTTTTGGACAAAGTGACCGCATCCGGGGGCAATCAAAGGCCCCTTGGATCGATCAGGGTCAGTAAGATTGCAGAGCCCTTCGTTATACTTAACCCACATGCTGCAGGGTATTAGTCAATATTTAGTTAGATCATGAGCGATGACTTACGGTTGAGTATACATTTTAGCCATGCCAATGGGAACTTTCATCATCTCCCACTCTTCCTTTGAGAACTGTTCGAGCTCATGGCCAACAACAGTAACCCAAGGACCTTTGCTTGAGCTCTTGGAGCCTTTGAGTTTTGGCTCAGATGGATCAGGCAGGATCTCCTTGATCTTTCGACGATCAAACCCCTCTTTGTTCTTCGCACTGGCAGAGAATACGGTGGTCATCTTGGTATAGGCTGCTTCATAAGCCTCCAGTGAGGTACCAGCGGGTGCCATTGTTGCGAGATCAAAAGATGGATCTTTCGGGTCCGGCCAGATACTTTCATAGTCGGTGTTGCCGGGATTAGAATCGAGGAATAAGATCCCTTCGACGATCGTAGGGTATCTAATTGCAATGAGAGCGGTCAGTTTCAGCTCGACTTTGTCGAAACGCTTGTCATGGAGCAACCCTTACCTATCAGCATACCGACGAGCGATATGAGCGCCAATGCTATTGTTCATGAAAACGAGACGATGCTGACGATCAGAGGAAACAACCGTAATCAATTCATGGAGATCGTCAGTGGAATCATCTAATGTGTGAGCATAGCCAACGTCCTTGCTTGGCCAAGTCTCACGAGGGTCCCTTGGGGATGCACCTTGGCCATATCTGTCATACGTAAGAATCCATGGCTTCGGATTGATGTCTGATTCTAGAAAGAGTTTAATCGTAGGTTGCCACACTGTTTGGGGGAGGCCAAGACCGTTGAGGCAAACGATAAGAAGGCTGCTCGCTGCGTCTCCCGGGTATAGCTCATAAGCTACTGGCGCTTCTGGCTTAGAAGGTAGGGTGGCGAAAGGCATATTGCACGAGATCAACTAACAATAGAGGCGGGCTTTTGGAGTATCGTACGAAGGGGAATGTTCAACGAGCCTCCTGTGAAGAGAGAAATAACTAGACTACAATGCTTAAACGGATGAGGATGAGCTATGACGCTGGGGAGAGGGAGCTCGGAATGATTCTATGGCATTGTAGATGCTTGTTGTACTATTATTGCCTGCCCAAACCCCCACTCGAACTCCCGCAACATCCGGCAAATCTAGCATGCTGATTGGCCTTCAAGAGCCTCACAAACCATCTGAAAAGTGTTGGTGGGTCCTTTTTTGTTTGTATTCAAAGGGCGGAAATCGATCGTTTCGAATCAATACGCTGTCTCGTCAAATATGATGTCACACGGTTAGAAGCTACAGTCCGGCCAATAAGGGCCCTATATTGAAGACACCCTCTGGGACCAACTGAGACCTCCTTGGTTGTAATGAGGCTATTGGAGGAATAAAGGAGGGGTCGTCTCCCAAGTCTATAAGTAGGCTTGAGTATTCCTGATCGAGAGGGAGGAAGAGAACATAGACACAGGCCCCTAGAGTATTATTAGTTGAATATGAAATACTGTTCCTAGCTCTGTTATATAAGCCCTTGTCACATATGATGCAGAAAATGTGACGTGGATATGGCTACCTTCAATCGGTCCTTGTAAGGTGAACATTGTTACAACCGGGCTTGCAGTCTTTCCCAAATCTTTCTTGCCATCGACAGATTGGTGATGGTTGCTCTGGGGTTGCAAATAAGCAAAGATATTACATCCAAGTGGCACAGAATTAACCCCCAAGATGATCCAGATGAACCGCTACGTCTTGCTCGTTACATCTCAACACAATGGCCCATGGTAATTGTGATAGTTCCTAGCCTGGAATACTTCTTGGATGAAAATCCAGTTGCGATCGTTCCTTTTCGCAAAACCTACAAGGAAATCAAGAATGATCCATACTGCATTCTTCATACTTCCGGGTCTACGCATACCCCTACTAGCTGCCTCGGGACCTATAGTGGGTAGTTCGGGACGTCCCGTCGCTGTCTTTACTGTATTAGGTTGGACCGGAAATATGTCCCTGGGCGGTTGAGCTGAACCCTTATGGCCAGTGCCAGCGCTCTTGGCAAAAGCGATATAGTAAAACACCCAAGGGTTTTACGGAGCGAAACGAGCAAAGAGGCTAATCGGCCTTTACAAGTGACTCTAGGAGTTCCTGTATGCGGCACTAATCGCGTCTAGAGATATCGTGGTAGCCGACTCGGACCTGGCGAAAACCTGTCTCTGATTCCATACTTGGGCGGTTCGGGGCGCGATTGACTATGTATACCACTGGTGCGTACTAAACTAAGGTATCTAAGCAAGGCAAACTTCGTCCTATACGCCACCACTCCCGATCAACCTTTTACCACGGAATCTCAGCTCCGCTGATGACATCAAAGAACTTTCCGGAGGTCTCGGCGCGTGTCGCGTTGTCAATCTAACCATCGTCAGTCGCCAAGGGTACAAAGGAATAGACTGGGCACCGAATGGGCTTACCAGTTTGAGGATCCCATCGGTACTCTGCTGTTTAGTGTTGGGGGCCTCGGGTAGTCCCACTATGAACAAGTCGGTGTCAGGTTCTCCACGTAAAAAAAGAAAAAAAAAAAAGCCCCAACCTTGACGTCTAAAGAGACTTCACATTACGAGAAAAAAGAAAGAAAAATGGGGTGGACTACTCACTTCCACGCGCCACACGGTTCCCACCATCCGTTTGCACAAGGCTGTATTGGGCATCAGTCAGCTTCAGGACGAAATGAAGGGATGTGAACCTACCCGGGATGAACTACAAAGGCAATCAAGGCCTTGTTCCCGCAGTGTGCGGCCCTGTCGGCGTAGACGTGTCAATAGTGTACGTCCTCAGAGATATGGACGAGGCTTTGGGCTTCTCCATGGGGATCTTCGGGTTGGGAAAATGTACGTACATGGTAATCCAATTGAGCCCGGCCTTCCCAATGCCGTATGCAGGGGCGACGTGGGACCCGAAGTTACCCATGTTGCCGATAGAGCCAACGGCACTGGTGATTGCAACCCATTTTGGCGCTTTCGACTTCTCAAGCAAAGGCTTGACCGCTTGGTACAAGCCCAGTGGCCCCAGAGCGTTGAGGTTGACTGCACGTGTCACTTCTTCAGGGGTGACTTTGTCAAGCGGCGAAATGCCACCAGCGCCCCCGACGACCGAGATGGCAATGTCAATGTGTTCAATGCCGGCGTCCTGGGCCTGTTTGATTGCCTTCGCTGAGTCGGCGAAGTCCGTTCCGTCGATCTTGACCATGATCAGACGGCTTCCCTCAGCCGGCCTGAAGGCCTTGAGCTCCTGAGCGGTGGCACCAGACTCATCACGAACACTACCTACCACGATGTGGTTAGGTCGCGACAGGAAGGCTTCGGCCAAGCAGCGCCCGATACCTGGTCCACTCATGGGTTAGCGCAGTGTATCAAAAGGTGAAGCAGGAACAAGTATACCTCTGCTAGCGGCGGTAACCAGAACAACAGTTGATTGGGCCATTTTCAGCTTGGTTGTTGGTTAGATGATAGGGAATCCGGGTTCGAGATGTCGTCGCGGACAACAGTAAGAGAGATAAGATACTGTGGGGGTGTCAAGCAAGAGGACCTCTGTAATGATGACTGTCGATTGAGTGTCGATTGAGTGTAAAGACAGAAAACTAAAGCAAAGGCTTCCCGCCTTTTTGAAGGGTGAGTATGGTCTCTTTGTTGGCCAATCACCTAAGCATGCATCCCTCGGCTCGGAGACATTTTCAGCCTCATTCTGCCAACGGGCTGATTTTACACCGAATCTATCAACAAGCTTGATAATATACTATGGTTGGTCCCAGCAAAACCTACCCCCCTCAGGTATGTTTCACTACAGGGGTCTCCAAGCGGTTAAAGGTACACCTGTTGTTTGAACCTGTATATGAATTGATATGAATTGCTTTCACTTTTTGAATAGCTCCGCGTACAACCAGCCTTTTGTACAGCCTTTGCAATAGTCCAAACCTCTTGTTACTTAACCGACAACAAAATAAGTCTAACCCGCGTATTATTTTACGATAGCAATTATTCGATTAAGAGAATATCGGTTACGCTAGTAGGTAAAAGAAGCCTAGAAGGCGGTACCAGAAGACTGGCTGCGAAGTCTAATCGAAGGTATAAAAAACCATTGCCAGGCTGTAGTTGAAGTATTCTACTTTTTTGTCGTTGGGGTGGGTAGACCAGTACGTAGGTCGCACCAGTTCCATAAAGCTGTATACAATAAATATTTATAAAATTATAAATAAGCGTAGTAAATGAAAATGAACAAAAATGTTGATAAAAGGGGTAATATATTACTAGTTATAAAAACTTGTTTATTAATGCGGGCAACCGTGTGGCATTCGCTGGTGCTGCACTAGCTCGTCTCAACGCGCTGAGCTTCTGCAGTCTGTCCCAGAACAGAACATGGCTGCTAAGGGGGCTTTTCACGCTACGGTCTTCCTTGAAATTCTTGCAACAGATCTGCCCCGGGAGAGCTTTCTTTCCACAGGTTGACTCAAGAGGCAATAAGTCTCAACGGCACCAGCATTGAGATAACAACGTGGACGCTTTCGGTTGTGACGTTTCATATACTTTGGAGCCCCGAAGTCTATAGACGTTTGAAGGCGGAGCTTAACGAGGCAATGCTAGACGCCGACAACATCATTCTTTGGGCTCAGCTTGAAAGGCTGCCTTGGCATGCACTTGCCCATGATGATGTACGCGGCTCTGGCCACTCTGTTTCGAAGGCACAAACTAGAGCTCTTTGAAATGGACCGCAGCAACGTTGACTTCGTTATGGATTTAGTGAGGCCGATGCCCAGATGGGAATCCAAGGGCGTACGTGTTGTAGTCAAGTCTTGAACTACCCAGGGATAATGAATTCATACGGATAGGATTGTTCTTTCTCACGTGTTTCTACATAATAGCCTGCCCAGTTCCCATATCGCAGCAAAGGTCGTAGCCAAAGTAACCATTGCGGCGCCCGTGTACAATAGGGCTGTCATTCTCCATAAGTCTCATTAAGCATCCAAGAACTCGAGAATCTTGCCAACCGCCTGCTCATCACCTTGCCGAGATTCCATCAACTCCTTATCGACCCAATTACGTGTATAACCACCCCCAAAATCAATCACCCATGCATCATCCGTTTCCTTGTGTATGAGCACGTTGTGCGGCTTTCCATCTCCCCATATAACTCCGATTTCGTGAAGTAAATCAACCGTCTCTCGGACTTGAGCCCCCCACTTCTTCCTTCTTTCCGCCGAAGCCTCTATTTCCTCAACCTCCACTCCCTCATCCTCCATTCCCTCACGCTCGGTCCTATGCTCTGACCCCTCTTTGTCCTCCAGACCCCCTAGGGTATATGGATTCCCCGTAGGAATGTATTCCTCTAGAATACCAATAATCTCCCCCGTCTCCGCCAACGTCACTAGACCGAGAAGTTTGGGCACTCGAATCGAATTAGCGAGGTGAGATCCCGCTACGGTACGAAGACAGTCGAATTCGCGTTCAAGACCCTTGAAGAAAGCCTCCTCGCCGCTCTTGCAACACATCTCTCTTCCTCCTACCGAGACTTTGGTGATATCCCCCTGCCCAGTGATGGTTTCGAGTACACGGATGTCTTTGGAAGAATATTGAGGCAGTCCTATGTCGTTATCAATTCTCTTGCCGGAAGGATGGTGGTGGTCTGGTCCTCCTTCTATTCGGTCTGGTATCAATTCCGCCTTCCCATCCTTCGTAACGAAGCGGAAGCGGAAGGTCTCCGGGTACAGATGAGAATGCAAATCTGAAGGCTCCGGCTCGTTGGGAGTGGGGGGAGCTAACCGAGTCCAGATCGATCCTCCAGCTTCATAGACGAGTAGCTCGATTTCGCGTTGGATGGCGAAAGATCGTTCTTCATCTTCATGTGGGATCGAGTCAAATCTTGAGATGAGAGGCCCTTCAATGGTATCGGGGGAGAAAGAGGGGAGTAGAGATACGCGAAAACGTTTGCCGTGTAGCATAATGGTTATAAAGATGCCATCCCCGCATCCGCTGTCCCATTGCACAGCTTGCCAGTCTAGAGGGAGCATCTTCGTTTTGACGGTTGAGCCAGGGGTCCAAAACAGAACGATGGAGGACGCGATATGTCGCAGAAAGATAGATGAGGAAAGGGGTTTGAAAGGCGGAATGACAATCGATGCGTGTTGAGTTTTGAGGCTCAGAGGAGCCTAAAGAGACTGAAGAGGGGGAGAAAAGAAGTCAACAGCTGGATTGCAGGTTGGAGCTATTTCACACCTGAGTTTGTGGGGCGAATCAATCCTCCCAATCCCCGCGTGAGCTTGTTGTCAACGCGCATCTGCGTCCACCAACGGGGATATTCAGGTTGCCTCCCCAGACACTCTATAACGCTAACAGCTAAAGTTGTCATACGCATGTGATAAGTGAGGTAGTTACCCGTGCCACACTCCTCCTTTCTCCGGTACGCCTTGATGCGCGCTTAACAGCTTGTGAGCTGCGATGGGATTTACTAAACACCTTGGTATCCATCCTGGCCCATACTACATACGTCGCCAGACAGCATATCGCGGAGAACTTCTCGACTATTGTGAAAGACGGGTCGTTCAACATCATCGGGCCCACGAAAGAAGCATCGGAAGATTGGGGGAAGCAGATAAATGAGGGAGCCGAAATGCGAGCAGCGTATGCGAAACTGTACCAGCCAGGGTATTGTAACAAGGAAGGGAAGGCCGATGAGCTCCATTTGCGATTAGGATAATTGCCGAAGAGTACCATGGCTTGGAGTAGAATCCTAAAGGAGTGGCGAGAAGAGGGGACAATGAAGGATATAGAGAAGCGATAGATATGCATCTTGCTCCGATGTCAAGAAGAAAGCTGAATAGACATTATATTGTCGCTAGAGACACTTCGCCCGTGTCGATTCGTGTGAATCCCAAGGCCGTCATATAGACCGTCGTTAGTAAGTAATCAACGAGCGGCTTCGGAGGGAGTGAGCGTTAGATTAGGTTAATCGTAGTCTGAATCGTTCTTCCAATATGGATCGTTCCTCCGACGAATGTACTCATCCCGCCACGCTTCCTCCTCCTTCTCTTCCTCCCTCTTCATTTCTTCAATATAATATTCGTCATCATACCTCTGGCAATCCTCATAATTGTCAAACTCACACCTGTCATCAATAGAGATCCAAATCTTTCGCCCCATATCCTTGAGCTCGATACACCATTTGGGGCTCGGCATCCTCTGCATCAAGCGCTCGCGGCCAGCGATGTCCTCCTCATCAATCCCGTATTGTTGGAGGACGACAACAACCCTTTCTAGTGAAGACATATCCTTCAAGCCACCATCGTCCACTGCTTTCAGCATCGCTGCAGAAAAGTCAATGTCGTCGATGTCGTCGACTGAGAGCACAGCGTCGTCTGGCCCGCACGTCATCTCAATAGTCCTCAAGTCTATGCAAGTTTCTCGGATAAGCTGAAGGACTTGAGAATAGCTCTCATGCAGGACAGGCGGTTTCCAGGGAGAGAACGAGGATAGGAAGTTGATACAGATATGTCGCAACAAGTGCGTATTCTCCCCGATCCGGCGAAGGAACGGCGCGATGTACGGTACAATCGATTCATGGTCCATAGCAGAGGTGGAAGACGTATAGGCGTCGGGAAATCGGAAGCGGTTACTCGAATAGAGAAGTGGTATGGCTTCCCTGTTTATTGTCTTGTTAACACGGAGCAGGCTTGGGCAAAGGCTTTTCCTCGTCCGGCAGATGAGGGACGGATTGCAGGGGCCAAAGTCTGCACCAAACCTGATAGGGTCATCTTGGATAAGAAGTTCGGAATAAATCCTCAGCCGGATCTCTGTAGGGAACCTGAGCAGACACATTGTAGAGTGTAAATACAGGCAGGGCGGTTATGGTCTTGCAGTAGTACCTACGGATTAGATTCAAAGGTGCTCGATGTAAGACCATACCGGTAAGAACTGGTAGGAATTAATATGTGTCCTCTGCGGTCGCTATGCACGACAGAAGCAGTCAGAAGGCCCCGACCCCGCACTTTGGCGTTGCATCATGTCTCACGGAGATCTACCTCTAGAACGATCTGTGGCGAGGTGACTGAAGCCAATCGAAATAACGTCCCCGCGTCCCAATCAAGGTAAAATGGCTGCATTACACTACAAATATGGTGTCGATGGACGTTTAGAGCTAACTCGGCTCGCCCCGTTGTCGTAGGCACTTTTGCCGTTTCATTTTGGATCCTGATCTCTTTCTCTTCCTTCTTTCAGGCTTCAGAATAATCTTCATATATCCTTCCCTTCCGCTTCGAACACGGCCTCGAGGTTACCATGCGAGCTTTCCTCTTCCTCAGATCCGAGCCTCTGGACATCGTTTCTGCATTTCTATCGCCGGGGATATTTTAAAATTTCGAGAAATTTGAAAATCTATAAATGCGACTTTGATTTTTTGTGACTCTTGGTATGACGGCCTATATAAACCAGCATATCTTGTGATTAATACTCGCCTATTTGGAGAGTCAGCTCTTGAATAGTGTCATACCAAGCCTCCCTGTGTGTGGCTTGCAGCCTATAAATAGAACAGCACAGCTTTGCAGAACTTTCGTTCCTTCCCCCACGCCGACTTCTCGTAGAATATTCAATACAAATGGTTCCCCTCGCTTCACCTCTCGACCCTAGAACTTTTATGGCTATGTCCAGGCCTCTAGCGGTAGTCCACCAGGACAATTCAACACCTCGACGTCGGTACGACACCCGGGGATATTGACCGAATAGATCGTACTTCCGGCATTCTTAACTCGATAAGCCCTGATGGCTAGAAGGCCATGCAAATAAAATCCACGAGAAGGCGAGGAGGGGTACCGAGTACCTACAGGATGGTCCCTATCGGTATTCGCAGGGTCGTCCTATCAGGTCTATGTCTTCCATATTTCGCTGGCGTTCTTGAAAAATAGATAACTCCGCATATTTTATTTGCTTCAATAAATGCATGAATTTAGATGTGGCATTCCAGCATGCTACCGCGCAAGGATTTATATCTAAACCGTAGTGGTTGAAATTTTATTTCTATGTAGGAATGTGGTATTAAACGAAATGACTTCGTTAATGTGGTCATGATTGGTTTGTGGAATCAAAGCTTGCAGTTATTGATACGAAGATGCTACCCTCGAGATCATGGTCATCCCTTGGCAACTAATGGTCAGGATGGGTTGTGTAAAGCGGGGTATATTCGCCTCAATGTTTGCGGGCTTCAGCGATTGCCTTCAGACAAGTCTTGAGTTGCAGATTTTTTGCCTAAGGTCTAGCTATATTATGACGACCACTACGCGACGTTCTTTGCGTTTCGCAGCATCACCTGTTATGCTAATGGCTTAATTTGCCCCGACATGTCATATTCTACATGCAGGCTTCGCGAGCCATCACAGACCCCATGTTGTCTAGATTCCGTTCGGTTGACACTTTATATATATGCCAACTTTCGGAATACTACGTCTGGGGAGGATTTTGAAGCGGGTGATTAACCCAATGGGGGCGGAGTTCTGCCAAGCCCCTGCCTGCAGCAAACGGTAACGCTGGCAATACCACGGCGGTTCTCACGTCGTTTGGAGGCCGCAAGGATTGAGTCACCCCAATCTTGATGAATATATAGGAGAAACGTCTGTTAGTAAGAATCTAATAGTTACATTGGACAATCAATTATTCTATGCCTATGTCGAGGTACTTCACTATTCTTACCCGTCATGGCTAAGAGCCCTACCACAATCCGCTCCCGGTCAAAGAAAACGGGCAATGTACTTTATGATTGTCTTGCCGTGAGGGTCTTGCTTCGTGCTAGCGGTCTCGGCGTCGTTGCTGCGCTTGCGAACGACGAACCACCAAAGCAAGTTGTTTACAAATCTCGGGCAACTGTGGTATGGCGGTCGACAATCCATATAGCCCCCGCAGCTGTGTCGTTGTTTCTCGCCATCATAAATATAAAGGGCTATTTCATAGGCGCATCACTTCAGGGTGAGGATGATGCCGATAGTCTCAAGTTCGCGGCGCTCCAGGTCGCAGCGAAGATCCAAGTATGCCATCGGTCCCCGGAAAATACGTTCGTATGTGTTGAGTCATTTCTCTCTAGGAGCTGCTTATCATGTCCAGCGTGGGGGCTATGGTACTTTATGCCATCCGTGAGGACTTGCTGTTTGGCGTCGGAGTCCCACTGGGTCTTGTAGGAGCCGATCAGGCCCTTACACAGCTCAGGTGTGTTGGCTGCGGTTATTCTTTCAGGATCGAATTTCCAGCTAACTACAAATAGTTTCTTCTGGTCACTTGAGTTCTGGGGAGGAGTTCTTTCGTACCGCCGCGTCGGGAAGAACTATCTCCGATACCCTCTCCTGGCACTCGTTTGCTTTGGGGGGTTGCTTGCTTCAACAGCCGGTCCCGCGGCGGCGATCTTGATAATTCCGAGAATGATACCGGTGAGATTCCCGAACGGTGAACGTGGCGTAACGGTTTTATCCAAAAACGCGATCCCATTTCATACACAAACCCTAGCAACAGGCACGAAAGGGTTCAAACTGACAGACGCCAATATAGTGGCCGGTTGGAGGCGGAATATTCTGGTTAAATGGTTTGTTCACTTAAAGCCTAGCCTTGAGGACATATAATGAACAAATTAATAGGAAGCGATACCCAACTATGGCCGGCCTACTTAGACAAGGAGTACCTCGGGACCGTCGATTGCAGCACTATCCAGAATCAACTGACATCACCATGGTGCCCATCCTACGGCTTTCAGTCTCTCCAACAGCTTTTCGGGACTTGGTGGGGGCCTGAGCCGCATTCACAGTTCGATCAGCAAGGTTTCGATATTCGAAAAGTTATTCACTACTCTTCCTCACGGGAAGACCGCAAGGACACATGGGTGTACACCACACATGCGCCAACAGCGAATCTTCAAGACGCGATAGTCACTCGCTACCGAGACTCTCTAGATGACCTCCGCGTAGTATCGCCCGATTTTCCGTTCGAGGCCAAACCAGCGAATATCTACCTAGCCAAGTCCAAGTTGTACCAAGTAAAGACTAAAGTGCCCCTTGTGCGTACTTGCTGTCATCTGCAACCGCCGATAACTCCCAACAGCATGCCTTCGAGTGTTTACTTTCCAAAGTTTGAAGAATTCCAGATTTATAGAAACAGCTCAGAGATAGGACCGGTAATCGAGATGGACACAGTGGAATTGCTGAATCAGGAAATGGTTCGTCGCAATTACTCTTTACCGAGGAACCACGGCTTTCCAATCGTTGCGATTCCCGTCGAGATGCCAGAGAAAGAGGTGGCCTCGCTGGGTCTACTCTTGATTCATCTAGATACAGGCTCGACCGCAGAGTTGCCCCGGTGGGATGTGATGGCCTGTTCAATCGACACTAGATGGGCAAAGGGGCGTTCGATCATAGAAACGAACGGTTTACGTCCAGACTTGGTCAGTCACGAATTCATCGGTGACAAGGTTGCCAACCCCGTTCGTACCGAGCTAGACATAGCGGAGGCTGATTCTTTCGAATCCCTATCGTGGACACCACAGGACGACGGGAACCTCGAGCGAATTCGGCTTCGAATGGGATGGTACGATCTTCTCTCGCCTCTCATTCCCTCCGGCGACCTCAACATGCAACTACAGGGAAGTACTGCGGAGATGAATGTCACGATGTTAGAGCAACTAATCAAATTGACCGTCTTCCCAAACTCAACATTGTCCTTATCCGGCCAGAACCGCGTGAAGAAGAGCGTGGAAGTCATTATTGCTGCCACCGTAGCGGACGGCTTATCGTGGTGTGGTGCACATATGCACATAGGGGCAAGCTTAAGCATTAGTAACTGGCAAGCCCCGCACACAGTCGCATACGCGCGGACGATGGTGAGGCTCGGCGAGCCTGTGCAGTCATTCCCGCTACCGGAGGCGCTCGATGGCGGAGCGCACACGCAGATGATGATGCGGGCGGTTTATACAGGCTATGTCATCTCCATCACAAACAGCTTCGATCGTTTTTGCGTCGTACTCTTATTGGCGTACGCTGCAGTCGCTGTGGCCCATACTCTATGGTGTTTAAAGCCCGGCCGAGGCCGCGCGCATGAGGCCTGGAGCACGATTCCAGAGCTAGTCGCTCTGTCACAACAATCAGATCCAGAACCGGCCTCCGTCCTTTCGAATACCTGTGCAGGAGTCCGGTCACTGGAGACAATGGGGAGAGTCGCGGTAGTAGAATGCGTGAACGAGCCTGGAAGGGAAGAGCTACAACTTAAGTTCGGAAAAGATTTCCGTACTAGCAGTATTGACGGGATCGCTAAGCCCCTGCCTGGCGTAGAGTACGGCGTGAAAGAGTATGAGCTGGGGAAAGTGACGGATAACCAGGGATAGAAGCAGAAATGCTCGGTCGATGTTTATTTCATATTTATAGTCCCAGATTTCTGCAAACATGATCCAAAACCCCTGAGATACCGGTAGCCAGTGCTCTACGTATTATGATATACTCAGCTAAAAGACTCAAGCTTTCAAGTTGGCACGTAAGTGGCAAATGAGGTTATTCAGAAATGTATGTGCATAATTATAGGCAAGGCATATAACCACCATTCGAGCTTATATTTATGTTAGTACAATAAATACCATATCATTGGAATTTGCGAACATCATAATCCTTCCTGAATGTCCCATCCCTCTTCTTCATCCTTCTTCTTCCTTCTCGCCGCTTTTAATTTGGACATGGCGGCGGCAAAGACGGATATGCCTACAGTTACAACGGGAATTTGTGCTGTAGCCGCTCCTGCTGCGATCGTCACCACTCCTGCAAGGATGCCAAGTATAGGGAGAGCATTCCGCTTTAACGCTCTTCGCTTTTTCCCTCTCTCCACTTTAGTCATCATGGCCTTGAGTTTATCGTTCACCTCTGATTGTAACTGCTGGTACTGTTGTTCCATATGCCTCTGGATTTGATCGAGCTGCTGTCGATCTACTAGTGCTGTCGTCTTTGCCCTTCGGTCTCGGTATGTCCGTGTTTCGGAATCATAGAGTTCTGTATTATGCCTCATGTCGTTCCGCATTCGTTGGCACTTTCGGCTGTCTGTTTCAATTTCCTGACCTATTTCTCTTTCTTCATTCTGGTCTTCAGTATAAAGCTTCATATATGCTTCTTTTTTCGCCTGGAATAGGGCTTCAACGCTGACACGCAAACTCTTCTCCGCAGCCTCTTCCTCCCGCATTCGAGCTTCCAGGCTTCTTTTCTGCATTTCTATCGCCAAGGAAGCTTCAAAATCTCTAGAAATTTCCGCTTTCGTAAACTCGACTTTGAGTTTCCGTAACTCTTGGAGGGATATCCTAGACGATTCGGCGTACTCTTTGATCAATTCCCGCCCAGCTGTCGTATCCTCAATAGCACATTTCCAATCCACGATTTCTCGTTGTATCTGTAGAATTACGGGTCCGTCCTGAACTGCTAAGTCAGCGAGAGCGTGTACGAAGTCCAGAGGCGAGTTTGTGTCCGCCGGCCACCTAACCATACCGCTCCCATTGCGGAACATAGAGCCCCAAAAGATATCTGTCTCCCTAAGCTCTTGCTCTCTCCGTAATGCAATAGCTTGAAGTTCGCCACTAGGTGGAATACAGTCCCACATAGTGGTGACTAAAGTAACAAACCTTGCCGCAGCGGGGCCACACATCTGTTTCAATGTGTTGAAGCCCCTGACTGCAGACCTTGTAACTCTATTGTCCGTAATACGATGCAAGTAAAGGATTCCACCCAAGCGAGCCCCGCTCAAATAAAGCTGGCTCAGCATAAAGGCAAGCTCCTTAAAGATTTCGACGTTGGTACGATACGTGTCATCGAACCCAGGGGTATCGATCAAATAGATCGTATGTCCAGTATTCTGAACTCTGTATACCCTGATATCAGTAGTAACTGAAATACCACGTTAACACGAATCTCATAAGATGGTGAAGGGATATTCACAGGAAACTAGACCATGTCCTATGCCAGCTTCTCGATCTGCTAATCTCGTAACGAGGCTGCTTTTGCCTACGCCTGTCATCCCCATTACGGGTATGATCAGATCCGTAGCACTGGGAACTGTTAATGAAAGCTTCATTGAAATGGACGGAGGTGAAAGGGAATACCGAAGAGCTGCGAGGCCATCGTCATCCATTTCCCCAGAGCTGACCTATCAAGTCTGTGAATTGAATATTCGGCTCCAAATCTTTGAAGGTACAGGGTTTCGGATGCTTTGATTGACTCCGGTGAATGCGTATATTAAAACGGCTCGTGTGATCCCCACATAGACCGCACTCTAGAGACCTGACCTTGTCGCATGGCACTTCTAGAGATTGGTAATCACGAGAAACAAAGGCGAGCGAACGTATTATTACTGTGAAGAAAGATGGTTGGAAAGAAAAGAAAACTACAAAGAGCTAGAGCTAGAAATACACTTCTTATATGAGTGAGTCCATCGCAACTCCCATGGGGCAGATCACCCGCACCAACACAGTACCTAGGTCGCTCGAAATCCATGCTCGAGTTGCAGCAGCCCCCGATATCTATACATAGAAAGCATGGTAGCATTGCCGCCAATATTATTACTACCAAAATCTGAATGTGGCATTCCCCTATGGCCATCGCGCAAGGATTATGTATCCGGGCCGAAAAGCTTGGAATCGCATTTCCATGCATGACATGTGGCTCATGAAACGAAATAATTTTATTAATGCAAGTATCATTGGTCTATAAAATCAAAGCCTGCAGTGGTTGATGCCAAGATACTACCCAAAGACTGCGGTCATCCCTCGGTCACCAGTGAGGGGGGGAGAAGTTTCAATGAGGGTGGGATGTGGGAGGCAGATTACTTAAATTAGTCTCAAAGTTTGCTGACCTCGTTCCCCCCACGGTTCACGCTTAACATACAAATGCGTAGCCTAAGATTCAGGGTGTGTAATTTCTGTATCCTATCGCCTACATAATTTTACTACCTTTATTACAGTCACTTTGCATCATATCTGAGCGTTGGAATACTAGCCAATTGCAGTCATGGCGGACGACTCTCAAGGACACTTCGATCCACGACCAACCGACATCTTTGTGGCGGTTATGGGAATGACCGGATCAGGCAAAAGCACGTTCATATCACTCTGCACCAGTCAGCCTGTAGAAGTCGGCCACAGCCTCCAAGCGTGTAATACATGAGAAAATTCACCTCTTAGCCATTTGTTTGTCCAAATGCTAACAGCCCTTATGTACACAGCAGGTAGGTCTCTATAAATGTCGCCATAATGACACTACAGACATCTACATGATTGATACACCTGGATTCGACGATACAAATAGGTCGGATACCGATGTCCTTAAGGATATTGCCACATGGCTCACGGAGTCATATGAAGAAAATATCCGGTTGAGTGGGATGTTGTACATGCACCGCATTACAGACACTAGAATGGGAGGATCAGCCAAGAAGAACCTCTTCATGTTCAAAAAGCTCTGTGGACCGAACGCAATGGATAACATCTTGTTAGTGACAACTATGTGGGAAAATGTTGATCCAGCAGCTGGTAACAAGCGCGAGGAGGAGCTCATCGAGACAACGGATTTCTGGGGCGTGATGCTACAGCAGGGCGCCAGTATTGAGAGGCACCAGAACAACCATGACTCAGCTATGAGACTGCTGGCTCACTTTGTCAACAAGAAAACTATTACTATGGCAATTCAAAGCGAGATGGTGAATGACAACAAAATGCTTCACGAAACAACGGCCGGCCAAGAGTTGGATTCTGTACTAGAAGAGCAAAGAGTACGCTTCCAAAAAGAATTGGAAGACACGAAGGAGATGTTCAGGCAAGCACAAGAGCAACATGATCAGGAGTCTGCTGAACAGCTGCGAGAGCACAGGGAGAAGATGATCGAAAAACTCGAACAAATCCGACGCGAAAGGGAGGAGTTGAAAGTCAACATGCAGAAGATGCATGAGTCAAGCGCCAAAGGCGCGAAAAGGGTAAAAGAGCTGGAAAAGAAGTTGGAATGTCAAGAACGGATAATACAGGACTTACGAGATTCAACACTAGGGGGAAATAAACGAATCCAGAGTGAGAGCGAGGAGTTGAAGGCGGATATGCAGAAGATGCACGAGTCAAGAGCCAAAGGGGCGAAGAAGGTACAAGAGTTAGAAAAGAAGGTGGAATATCAAGAACGGACAATACGAGATTTAAGATCTTTAAGACTCGGAGGAAATGCGCTTCAAAGATTAACGAGTTCAGCAGTTGCTTCAAATCAAAATAGGATCCTCGAATCAACTGTGAGAATCAGTTTGGTAGGTTCGAGATATGCCTTCGTTGGCCCAGCACGCAATTATCTGTAAGTACCATTCCCTACCTTTATTCCCGTTACTCTTGCTATTCAAGTTAGCTAATGAACATTTCCCAAGAAGCTGCCCAGGAGAAGTACCAAACGTCGGAGGAAGCGATGTATATATTACTATGGGTACCAAGTTTTCCTGGTACCGCCATGCCCATGTGAATGGGAGTGGCTTTACGGGCAAGCTTCCCAACATTTACCATGTACAATAGCTGACATACCTACTAGACTGCTCTGCTAACTTCGTAAGCGAATATCCCGGGTTATACGCCTGGATTGAACCCATTCTTTTCAAGCATTGTTGTCCAACACAAGTTACGCTCGGGCCTGACGGAACCTACTTCGTGAGAATTGGATCTCAATGTGCTTATAATCTTCCGAGTACCTTCAAAGCCGAGGAGGCGAATTTCCATGAAATCCGAAGACTGTGGCTTGGTTTCGGTGGGGCATACGTGATAGAACGCGTTTCTGGTAGCAAGCGGATAAATCTCAAGGGCCACTACAAGGGCCTGGAAACGAATATTAGTCATGGTTGCAAGACGATAAAGGTTAACCATCACCCTTCAATCACTACTTGGAGTCGGCCTAGAACTGATTTAAGACATAGGACTTAGCGATGAATATCGAAAGCCCGGCCTATTACGCCATCATCATGACCGACGCTGCTTCAGCTAGTCAACTAGGGCCCATGCCCGTACGCTCAGCTTGGGAAGAGTACATGACGGTGAACTTCGCAGCCAAGTGGGATTAGCTTGCTAGCTGATTATGCATAAATTGGCGGAGAGGACGGCGTGAGAGTGGTAGAATAATCAATGAGTTGATTGATTACGGGAATTCACATGAGATCTTTTCTCTTTATATATGCTTGGAGTGTGGCCTGAGGTACGAAGGTACAGGAAAGTTAATGTCGAGGCTAGAATATAGGATTCTTAAGGGCCGTCTGTTAAGGGAAGAGAAATCCGAGGTGTGTATGGGAAGGCAGGAGGCGCAGTTCCTAATACTACGCTTCACGGTGGTTTCTATATCACGTATTCTATGTCTCCTACAACATCAATATCCAATTCGCTACTCAATACTTGGCGAGAGCTACGGCATCGATCAGCTTGCTACCTCTTAGTTCCCCTTCACGGTAGACTATATAAAACACAGCAATAATCACGATAATTCACCATCATGGAAATTCCCCGTCGCCGGGTGAAGAAGAAATTTCCTCGTAGGGTTTGAGAAAACGGCCCGCTATCTCGGAGACATCCCTTACTTCCGTTATATAGCCACACGTACGGAGTGAATCCTTTTGTCTCTCTCGTTTAACTCGTCCTATCAAGTGTCGACTTGGGTACAATTTCTTCCCATTGCCAAGAACATAGGGACCTAAGAGACCCCTTTTAATGCGCATGGATTGTTTGGGGGCCAGCCATGCCAAGAACCCATGGGCTTTAGTGCCCCAGAATCGTGACCCAACAGTATGTCACCAATGTCTCCCCTACTCCCTATTGGATGCCGTGTCTATTATCTTCCCCCAACTTTCTATAGAAGACCAAAAGGCGTGAAAGGCTTCCTCATAGGCGCGTTAGAGAGTCGCAAAGACTTCCGCGTTTGAGGTCCAATTCTCGGGGCTGATAGGCTAATCACAATAATAGGTGGTGGGGTAACTTACTATTCGAGCCGTTTGCCTTTGAGAATAGCATAAGCCATGAGGGGGGCCGTAGCCTATCATAAATACTTGAGACACGGCACCATGCACCAAAGTCCGCGGCTCTGGGATCTATGTGATAATCGAGGCTGTAATGCGCTGCAGCGTGTACCAGGACATCACCATATCGATGCGCTTATCCTCCCCATGTCCGAATAGAATGCGCGACAGGGCAGCGCCGCCCACGGTATCGCCAAGT
>JAPUUL010000223.1:0-23464 GCA_029590625.1 Lasiodiplodia mahajangana | reverse complement strand
GAGGAATTGCCAAGAGGGGCGTCGTGACGTTTGCGCGCAAGGTTTGGCTCGTACCCCTGAGTGTCTCTCCGGAGGACTTTAGCAGAACTACTACAACATAGGTACTCATTAAACGAAAAGAAAAAAAGAGGTTTCAATAGTGTATGAAAAGCCACAGGGAAATATGAGGACTAGGTAATTCGGGGTGTGTGTTTTCTAAATGATTTAATTTCTACCTTGTTCGGTGTTGGAGGCTTTTGTTTACATCAATATTTAATAGGTATTATTATATGCTGGGGCCCCCTGCCAGGGGACGGGACCCCCAACCCGACAGTTAGGTAGTAGGGTAGACAATCAATCAATCACTGCATTCATTACCTTACCCAGCAGCAAGTCTGGGTATATTAGCACTTGGAGTACAGCCAATAGATTGTGATCGGGTTACCTGGCATACTTAATGGTGCGTCAATATCTGCCTCTCTCAATGCCCTACCTACCCCAGGTAAATTATAGGCCGTTGCTCATGTTACGAATGCGCCTCTGCCATTAAATTAGAAGGGGTATTAAGAAAGTTTACAATAGATTCACCACACTATAAGTGACTACCCACCAGTTTGTTACTCCAGGTATCCGGTTCGATCATCAACGCCGTAATGGGCAGACCGTCCCAGGATATTGTACCGCTACCTACTATACATCCGTACAGATGTCACGTTGTAGCAAACTCCGAGGCACGGACGTTAAGATTCCCTCTGTGGCTCCAATTCTTTCTCGTGGCTAGCACGTCAATGGGCTATCTATCACAAGGCTGATGGCGCCTTGAACTTCGATCTACGTCTCCGAGCAAGTTTCTTGCCATCCCAGTCTCACATGACCAAAAGCTGACCTACTAGTCCGCAGACTATAGTTTACTAAAGAGCGGAAGCGTTGTCCGTGAAACACGCACAGCATTCCGGGAAGCAAGGGGCCTCAGACCGTGGTAAGGAAAACTTCTTACCGTAAAATTGTCTCAGTTGGCAACCTACCGTCTAGTTGGGCCGCAACTTTCCGTTAGAGCTGTAGCACACAGTCTTCCCTAGGGAGCAAGCCTCTTCAATCCTAAGTGTTGTGATGACATCGAGACACGGATAGAGCAGGCAACCGCCGGATAAGTTTCCGTAGTTTCTTGGACGTTCTAGACGTTCTATCCCCAGAAAATACTACCGACTAGGAACTACAACTCGTCATAGATCGCCAATCGGCGGAATTATTAACGAATATGTATTATACGAGACTTTAGGAATGCTATTCACCATTGTTTCGTATCCGCACCGCGCCTAAAGATGGAGGCTTGCCTTTAGCTCTTACGTGAATGTGTGAATAGGGATGGTGATATACGATAAGTGACGAGACACGAGGGCGCACATGACCTTCTACTGTMGMTCCTTGGAGCCGGATCCATTGTTCACCCGCACTCGTACGCCACTTCTCTACGCTAGGAAGATCAGAAGACGCATACACTTGCTTGCCTGGTTATCCCACCCGCTCGTCTGGTTTTGAGTCTGACCTTCGATAATTCGCCTACAGGGCCAACCAGTCCCATCAAAGACCAACAAACGAACAGACGGCCGAGAACGGGACACCTGGCAACGGCCCAACGGTCAACGGCAACAGACAAGATTCGCCCCCTCTCCTCCCTCCCTCATCCAGACAAGAGAGACAAACCTACAGCAGCACACATACAGTATACCGCATACGCATGGCACTCCAGGAATAGCCGCCCACCGAACACCGAGACCCCTTCAGTACCCGTACCAGTGCCCGCCCTAGTTCTGCAGTTCAGGCAGACAGGTCGCTAATTTCTTATCTTCTACCCACTTCCCTACAGTCACTTGCCCACTCCCCAATCCGAGTTTGTGAAGAGCCAGGGGCGAAACCCCATTGTTCCTTTGTCAACCTTCTACTACTCTCAAACCGTCGCCGGTCCAGCATACGGAAGTGCTTCTTGCCTCAGGCTAGTCTTTTCAATCTTGCCCTGGGTGTACCTACCGGCTAGCCAGCAACACATCAATCGTTCGCTGCCCGCCTCCGTCAATCGGCTGCCTCTCACTGTAATTGGGGGCTTCGCTTCACCAGTTGCGTCGGCAACACTGGCAATTACCCTCAAAGCGGCGACTTCCTACACAGGAGTCGCCAGCCCTCGCGATTGGCCACTGTTACAGATTTAACATCAACTCTATTGTACAAACCCGACAGTTGTAGCATTCGTTCGAGAGCCAAACTACCACGATGGCCTCCGCTCGCCCCAACATTCTTCCTAACTTCATTCTCACGCCTCAGCAGCAGAACTTGCTATTCAGGGCGTTGACGTCGAATCAACCAGGCAACGGGAACGCCGACCAAGGTTCCCTGACGCCGGACTCGCTAACCACCTCCCCCGCTCAGAACCAGAGAACAATGGGTTTCAATGAATCAGTCGGTCACTCTGAAAGTCCTTTCTTGGACTACGACTACGACGTCGGACCAGATAGTAGCTTTGACTTTGACTTCACCAATGAAGGCCAAATCGATACCCAGGCGCGGATGATTGGCGATCTTCCCGGCTCTAGTCCCGATGCTAGCGATGGTGCCAAGGACACCTCCAAGGCTAGCTCACCCGAGAACGAGTCTTCAGACAAGAGGAGTCACCCCGACGAGGATGATGACGACGAAGTAGAGAGCGGCGCGAAGCGAAGAGAAAGTGAGGGGAAAGTCGCTAAGAAGCCTGGCCGTAAACCCCTCACAAATGAACCCAGCTCAGTAAGTTGGAAGTGACCGGTTTCATTATTATACCAGCATCTAACAAGCCATACAGAAGAGGAAGGCCCAGAACCGTGCGGCTCAGCGTGCTTTTCGAGAACGAAAAGAAAAGCATTTGAAAGACCTTGAAACGAAGGTTGAGGAATTGGAGAAGGCTTCAACTGCTACCAGTGACGAAAATGTCCAACTACGCGCACAGATAGAGAAGTTGAATGTCGAATTGGAGCAGTATAAGAAAAAGCTATCGGTCGTGACCAGCAGGTCACGTTCATCAACAACCACCTCGCGTGGCCACTCCACATTCGGTAGTGCGGCGATTCAAAACATCAATGACGTCAATTTCCAGTTTGAATTCCCCAAGTTTGGTATGTTTCCAGGACCGAATCCGACACCCATCAGCGGTGCAAAACAGACATCCCCCTACCCGTCGCCATCCTCGGGCCGCAGCCCCAATAGCCATACAAGTCCACCAGAGCAATCGAAGGCGGGAATCCCGAACGATTCCTCAAGGAATCATCAAAACTCGGAGGGACAGCAAGCAAAGGATGCGTTTGGCTCGGTCAAATATTCAGACCTTTTCAACAACTCTCCATTCGATGGCACAACTGGCAACAGTGGTTCTAGGACCAGCCTAGATTCTGCACAGTTCAGCCTCAACGGGGCCAACACCGGTTCCCCCTCGTCCTCTTCCAATTCCGTGATGGGACCAAGCTCGTCCTGTGGCACATCACCTGAGCCTTTGACTCAGTCACCCCTCGGTTTTAAGCCTCTTGAAACCTTGACTACGATCGGAGAAGAACAGCCAGGTCTAACCAGTGATAATACATCCGGTAAGTGAATGTTTGCATTTCGGTAATTTGAAACCTTCTCATCCTAATCTGACGTATAGCACTCAATTCCCTCGGAAGTATTGACTTCAGCAATCTTGACTGGCTATCACAACAAAACGGCGGCCAGTTTGACCCCCAGTTATTTGGAGAATACCGGGAGCCACAGAGTAATATATTGGCCAACACCAACTTTGACGATAGCTTTTTCAATGATGCTTTTGATGTTGACTTCTTGGCGCCGTTCAATGCACCCATGGTCTCAAGTCCAAAGCCGGTTAAGAAAGACATTTGTGCCGAAATTGATGCGCGGAAAGAATCCGAAGACACCATTGTAACATCTGCTAATGGCAAGCTGCTAACATGCAACAATATATGGTGAGTTATCCCTACGCAGTGTTTATTGAGATCAAGTTCGCGGAGCATTACTAACACGGCCGACAGGGAACAATTACAAGGTTGTCCCAAANGTGCAATCCGGCGACCTCGACCTCGACGGCCTCTGCTCTGACCTACAGAAGAAGGCCAAATGCGGGGGTAGCGGCGCGGTCGTCGACGAAAAAGACTTCAAAGCCGTCATGACCAAGTATCTTGGGGGCTCATGTCCAAATTCTTGAGTCTTTAAAGATGTCTACTATCTTCTGTCTACAGTTTACCAAACTTATGACTTGTGCCAATACCATAACTCAAATCGGCGCTTTGGTTCGTCTAGGGGGGTGGGAATGGGTTTGCTGTCTTTACCATAACAACATACGCAACGACTCACGCCATGACCTTGTATGCTACCGGATTTCAACGGGCAGTCGTCAGAACAGACGTTATGGACGCAGGAGAACATTGGAGTTTATTCAGACAGGACAAAAGTTCAGCTTTTCAGGCCGGCGACCCTGACTCGCGAACAGGCGAACGGATATGCATCACTATTTGGCCGGTCGGCGTCCATGCATTTATTTACAAGTACATAGGAGGCAATGTCTACACGACGTGCCCACGAATACACGGTATATGTTTTGGGGAGTGGAACGAAGAAAGGGACTCTTGAGGGGCATCCTGAGATACTTTTTCCCATCGTTCTTCATATCCACTCACTACATGGCAGTTTCATTCACTTTCTGTTCTTTTTTGTGACCCCTTAATATGACGATGCTTGGGATATACGCGGAGCTCGGTGATGGGACTCCACAAGGCCAGTCCAGCGGATGGGGCACAGTATCAGTATACCAATACGGCGCGTTGCTGGGAAGGAGGTGTGATGTGACGAATAAGATGAAATTGAATTGTGTACGGATGTATGTTTTCCGGCTAGCCGACCGGGCAGACAGAGAATCTCGGTGTGTTTTTTAACCGCTATTAGTGTCAAAACCCATTTGACGTTATTTAGAGATAAATCGATGTTTCTTTCTCATATGTTGTGAGGTGACTATGCTTCACACCGCATTGCTTAGCGAACTTTAAATCTTCCAGGTAGGTGGTTAAAACACAGTTGAAGGTTTACTGGACCCCTAATGTACCTGAACCGCGGGTACCTACTTATGTTCTAACCAGGGCTCAGCCGGCAGTAGGATTAGGACCACGGCCGCTTGGCACACGGCCGTCGTTATAGTGCATCTATGCACACACACAGCAAATATGCTAAGAGAGATATGAACACGTGGCGTAGAGACCGCAGGTTGTTTTGGATACGGCTGATGGTGAGCAGACATGGAACGACCTATGTGTGTACGTACGTACACTGCCTCCTTGCTTATGTACAACGATACGAATTGGCTACAAGTACATACCTACTAAGTAGTGAACGACGGGTACCTGAGATCAGTATGGATGGGGTGGCGCTTAGTCTAGAGAGGGAGGAAATCGAAGGGGGAAAGGTCCAGCCAGCGTCAAGCCACCAATCTATGTCAATGGATTAGGTGGGTTGCGGTAAATTGGCCAGCAGCTCCGACAGATTGCATACCTGCAGTATGCAAACTTACACCTGTTTGCTACTAGGATGTTGCATATGCGTACGCATGCCTGTATATATCTACTTCTTGCTTGCTTGCTTGCTTGCTTGCTTGCTTGCTTGCTTGCTTAGACAGGCATGAGTCTTAGGCATGAGTGTTTTGTTTTGTCGACATTCAACCGAACCCCCAACCCCAACCGCCGCCCGCAGCGAGTGTTCCTTAGTCAGGTGGGGTTTTGGCATGCAGGGCGCTGACGTAAAGACGGCGCTCATTGGTACGAGATAATACACGACGTGCTGCTGCTGCTGCTGCTGCTGTCGGTGTTGCTGCTCCGTGTGTGGGTACATATGCGTAGATACGTCCGGGTGCGTACGGAGTTTACACCCTCCTAGCCATCGTACATGTAGTTGGTGGATATAGGCCCAGGTGCTAGGAACTTCGACGGCCGGGTATGTGATGAAGTAAATACAGTAGGTAATTAGGTAGTATATAGGTGGGTACAGAGTCGTAGTAGGTAGGTAGGGAGAGCCATCTATTTGATACCAGGTGTATGGACAAATAGTATGAATATCCCTCCCTACAGTATCTACAATGTGGATGTGTGGGGTGCATCGCACAGACACAATGCACCAGATGCCTGCCTATGTACCTAAAGTACCTAATATCTATGCAGGCGGGGTTTGTAGGTGTAGGCAAAGAGTGCTAAACGTGCATGATATACGGGCGAGAGTTCGCAAGCCTAGTCTCTCCGTGGATATAATCTACATACCTACCTATATAAATACTACTACTGTGTTGGATGCGCCTGGCTTGCGTAGATAGAACGTAGGTGAATGCGAAGTGGCGATAGGTGTAGCAAACGGAGAAGGGAGGAGGAGGATGAAGACATAAGTGTAATCCCCAATCGAGGTAAGTTCTAATTGTAGAGTATCACGAGCTATGGAGATATATGACATGAAACTGACCGTATACCGCAACGGCTGAAAACCCAGAGAGCCTCTGCATGTTGTAACTGATCGTAGAGTGATCCGGGATTCTGCGCGTTAGACAAAGCGACTATTCGCAGTATCGTTTTCTATTTGGGACTTAGCCAACAGTACTACATAAGGGATCTCTAGAAAGTAGGCTATCGTTCTAAGTGTTATCATTTAAACAGTGTCTTTTCTATACGCTGGTCGACTTTGTTAGTTAGAGCCCTCAGCGAGCTTTAGGCCAGTACGTTGACGAGCATCTCGTCAACGGTATCATGTAGGGAATATCTACGTAGCATGTTGTTATTCTAAAAAGTGCCACGATGATGTTTCTATAGGTTAGCCGAGCTTGTCGATCAGGGACAGCAACGGCTTTTGGGTCTATATGACGGCGAATTTTCATAACTACTAGTTTATCATTGACTTACCAGAGGCACTAGAGCGCCGACTCACGTCACAGCCGTCTCCTTTCCGTTAATGCGCAGCAGAAAGGTCAAGTTGTCAACCGTACCACAAGCATCTTCGCCTACCCAAGCGCACGAGAGGGCGAAAAGAGGGGGATAGGGGTAAGAATAAGGAAGAGGCCGATCAATCGATAGCCGCCTCGTGAGGTATGCCTAGCATTTAATATGCCATGAGTTCGCCTCGACATATCGTACGTTAAGGATGATGTTCTGGATCGACTTTTATATCTCGCTCCCATTTAAGATCGAGTTACACAGCATAGAGTTTAGAGGTCTACTAATCAACGATCGCTGGCCTACTATATCCAAAGTCCAAAACACTTATTATTGATAACAGCCATTGGGGAAAACATCCAATAAGTAGTATTTGAATATATGAGAGTACACATTATTATGCTACATGTTACAGGGACTATCCATCGCATCCCCTATTCAATAATCGGCCTCCACCGTATGCATTACATCCATCACAGCCCCAAACTTCCCCCAAACCACGAAGCACATAATACGATAGCAGTCCCCAAGTTAAGAGGAATCCCCTTAGCCGAAGTCATCGCTAATTGTGTAGTCTTCAACTTCGGACTAGGCACTATCTTAACAGGCAAGCAAAGGAGAGCTTTAAATAAGCGTGATAGTCCTCAGCGGAATCCCGCGCTCAAGTAACGCTTCCTGGAAAAGCCTAGGATCCGAGTTGATGACTTCGCCTGTATGTATGTTTCGAAATTTTCTGCAATTGATGGGATCCGCCGGAGTCCACTCAAACTCTACCCGTTCCCAGTCTGCGGGCAGCGGGATTTCGGCCAGTCGAGGATCAAATCTCGTTTCCATACCGGTATCGGCATTTCGAAACAACGGCATCCTATGCCCGTTTAGATCTGGGTGTGCCCTGGCCTTCCACGGATGCGGAAGAGCTCCTAGGAGTGCTTCGCCATCCATGACCCCGTGTACGTAGCAATCCCCGACGACATTGTACCCGCCGCAGGGCCTCGGTCTGAGGATCATAGGGACGGCACAGCCGAGAATTATAAAAACTTCATCCCCTACGGAAACGAAATCAGCTGTTATTGGCATGGATTTGGACCGCTATTGTGCTGTTGATGTGACGTAGGTGCTTACCCGGATGCAGCCGCCCCCTAAATAGCCCGACATATCCGTTGGCCATCGTGAATATGCAGCACTTATCAGCAATACCCAATCGCGAGGTCACTTGCGGCGGCAGTTCCCCTGTCTCCAGCCCGCTTGCTAGCCTTGTTAATACCTCTCGTAGCTCACCCACTGCAGGGCGCGATTGGGGATTTCTTTCCATAACACGACCCATGGCGATTGTCTGGATATAGGCATCTATACGTGATTCGCCATTGGGATAAATTGACGTTTCCGAGATTTGTAGTCCTGCCTCTCTAAGCATCTCTCCCATTTCCGAGAAGCCATCTTGGAGGTTCAGAACATGGGTCACGGCAGACACGGTGGCGAATGAAAGCCCCGTAACCTCGAGCTTGTTGGGAGCTATGTACATCGCTTGGCTGGCTGAGATGCTGCTGGTCTGAAACCCGACATCCACTTCTATGGTGACGCGAATATGCTGGGACCAGTTGGGAAGCCAGGTCGGCCAGCTCGAGATGGAGAGAGCGCCAAGTCCGGCGTATCGCAGTTGGCCAAGTCGTTTCTCATGCGCCATCGACGTCAGGAATGGTTGCTTGAAAACATCCAAGGGGGTTTTTGAGTAATCCACAACAATATATTCCCTCTCGGCTTGATTTACTAAGTTTATGAGGCTGTATACCTTGTCCCTAGCGTCGGTGCACCGCCTATCACTGCATTGGTATATGAGAGGAGCCAATTTGGTATAACACGTAGGTCGGCACATACGATCCGCGCGTCGGATAACGCGATACAATTCTTGCGGTACTCCCTGTCTAGTAGCAGTAAGACGCGATATCGCCCGGCGGAAATACGGCAGTGCCATTTCCTCATTCCCGCACACGACGACAGACTTGGCATTAGCTAGTTGTAATTCTTGCACCACCCAGAGCCTTTCCATATACTCAGTCTCGCAGAGCCGGGCGACCGCAGCGAATTCATTCATCGTAAATGGCAGTCGTGTTTCCGGTCTGTACCAATCCACATGAGAACATTGAGGCGACGGGGTGAAACACAGGTCGATTGTCAATTCTATCTCTTCTCCAATCATTCTCAACACCTTCAACGCGAGGCTGCTGTCCGGAAAGCTTGGTCCCAACCACGCCACAACCCTGCTGGCGAGCGTATAAATTCGGCCCATTCGCCGGACTTGCCCACTCTGCTCTTGAGTGTTGCTCTGGTCGATACAAATAGCATCTATCCACATGGTACGTGGTCGGTCGTGGAACCGGAGATGCCGTAGTGCATCAGCTAAGTTGCGCGTAATGCCTAATTTTCGTACACGAAGAGAAGTCCGCTCGGCCTCAGTCGCGAGGGTCATGACTTGGACAGTCTCATCCTTCTTGGGAGAACCCCATGCGTACGATAATGCTTCGTAAACGGGAACCGATAAATTGGCCTTGCCATCAGGAATCGGGTCGTACAGGGCACGGTCTATGTCCGGAACCGGGTGGATCCACGTTGTCGACCTAGTCTCCCGGTCCTTGAATATTATACGACCCTCGATCGTCTCACGCGCAGCCCAACCTTGGGGTAGAGTACGCCGTATCTCCTCGATTGACAAACGCGTAGATTCGACCTCATCGGGCGGGACCAGCGATTTATGCTCAATAGTGGTTTGTAGAGGGTCACCGAGCTTGCCAGGCAGGATGGTCACGAGACGAATAGACGTCTCGTCTGTTAATGGCGAGTACTCATAGACATCTATGTCGGATGAGCCCTCCATTTAGGTTGATAATAAGCATTAGTTTAAGAATAATACCTAAAGGCTTGTCTAGGCTCTAGAAACGAACGGATTTGAAAGAGGCTGTCCTTGGCGAGCGTGAAAAGAGACTGCTTGATACTGATGCGGGGCAGAGTAAGCAGAAGCTGTCAACCATCGACATCTACTTACCATGCTCCAAGAGAATATTCCTATTGGCCCGCTTATACATCTCCTTGACAGTCCTACATAGTTTAGAAATTGAACCAAGGTAAGCATCTCAGGGTTCATCCTTCTAAGTGTTTATGGGATAAATTGTAACCAAATTACTTGTGAGTTCCAGCTACAGCCTTTTGATAAGACGGGGGATCAAGGTGACATGAATACCTATCACATGGAAAGCGGTCGACATAAGCTCCTTATCGTTGGCATTCAGGGAGGAGGGGCTTAGTCGTCTTCTATTTGGCTACCTTTGGTTTCCTACTGATAGATCCATGAATCTATTAATCCATCTACTTAAGTAGACCTAAACAGTTCTGTTAGCAATAGGGGGTAGGCATTGGCTACCAGCGCTGTGGTGCACTGCCGTTCTCCACCCTGTACGCCTATTTGACCCTTATTCCCGAATAGCCAAGACGACGCTCTCCTGTTTCCTTTTGGCAGTGTCTCTATGTTACAGTCCATGTAGACGCTGTTGCGGATATACGTATGCTGTGTTGTTGTGAAATATGAAAGGTCTTACGCTACCCAGGTGATATCTCTGTTCTAACACGGATATTGACAATTCTGATGATATTGTTTCACATTGACTCCCTCCCCGATTACGGTTGTTACTAGTCGCTCGTCCTTCCGAATGATGACGGTGTAGGATAGGTCTATACCTATGGGATATATATAAATAATGCACCTAGGGCGTTCAGGCCCTGTTGCAAGCTACACCGATTAATTTGAAAAGTTACTAATAATTCATAGTTACTATCTCATTAATCACGCCATATGTACATCATCGTAACACTCATAATAGCGATAACGAATCCGCTTAACTTAAGAAAGTCGCTTGATTATATCGCGAGTAACTGTTGATAGGTTGTGCCCTGTATATTTCACGCATAGCTTTGCAGAAACTTTCTGGCTTCTTCGCCACTGTCCTCTCATAGTAAATTTAGCTACATTCGTTCTTTTTACTTCCTTTCATAAGGGGAGGGGGGGCTTCACCTCCTCCCCTAAAAGTATTATAGCCAGGGCTATGGCCTCTAGGGGTGGTTAGGTTTACCCTGGCTATTTTAATATTCAAAACTTGTCGAAATCCGCCGAGGCGAACGACACTATTATACTAGCCAATATAAACACGGCTAGATGGCAAAGCAAGTTAGTATTCAACATACGCCAAATAGAAAAGAAATGTATAACCTAATAAGTGGCGTTATAACGTATCCTTCTCGAGTTCTCAGGCTAGGAAACTAGCGTTCGAGCGGCTTTGAAGCGGACGACAACTCAGCCAACCTCCCATAGAATCTTGGCCCAAGCAAAAGCTTTCCGGGGCCGACATCGATTATCCAGGATAAATGCAGCACCAAATCTGCTTCAGTTCAATTTCCCTGTGCTTCTAATCGGCTTGCTTCTATCTTACCAACCCCAAGAAAGAGAGATGTAATCCAGAGGCAAGGCCACCGCCTACGTAAACACCCAGCCACGTAGTATGTCACGGAACACAACTGCAACGCTATACTACAACACTACAAAAAGTAGAACGTTATCAGGTGGAAACATTGACGGTTTGCAGTTGCTTATATAGGGACCGTTACATAGTAACAGCCTGTGGGGACTAATTTGCTATATCTCATGTTTAAAAAGGATGATAAGAGTCCGAGTTAGGTCGGCACTTGTACGACTGTGGCATGTCTAGGGGCGTCCCGCGCACCGTATGGTTCGCATCTGATACAGTCGACGAGCTCTCAGCCCTCAGCGGGCATTGAGAACCATGCTAATTAGTAAACACCATGTTTATGTATGGCTTACGACGATGTGCTGGCTATATTCGATACAGGTATCAACGGACTTACAACTTTACCACCCACATGGGTGGAAATATGGGTGGTTGTACCCTAAAACGGTGCGCCATTGGGGATAGAGTCGCCGGCCAAACTATCTCATCTTTAAATTTTTGTCTTATCGGGGAGTCACGCTAGCCTCTAACTAATTACCACGGTGTGCTTCAACTATCGGTTTTGAATCACCACATCTTGATCTCATAGTACATCCCTACGATTCTTCGGTTGGTTTCTTCGGTTGCAAGTCCTTAAGTGTGTCCTACTTGGCGCAGCAAAATTCGGTGGCTGAAAGAGACTTGTTTTGGAATCAACACTACCGAAGAAGCCGGTAGACTCGATTATTCCGATACTCGGCACGTTTCGCTTCAGATCATATACCGTCCCAGAAGTCTAACGCTGGGAATACTTCCACCTTTCTTGTGACCCTATGATGGATAATGATATTGCGATGCTTCTAGCTACCCTGAACTTAATACACGAGAGTTAAATTACGCCGAGTTTCTCTCAGGAGATCACCGACATTATTAGTCTACTAGATAGGAGACACGGTGAGCTGGTAGGACCGACGCGCTAGGCCTTGTGCGAATGTCCGTCTCGGCACTGAATGTGCCCGGCCCCGATATGCTACTTGGATAAAATAAGAGGTATAGACCTTCTTGCATGAAGATGGTCCCGGTCCTTCTGCTAATCACCCCGAGGTAACGTCCAATGGATGTAGAGATAGTATTCGGATCGGGAAAGATGCCTTAACCGAATGCCGGCGTCAGGCCTTTGATTTTTGAACTTGATGTAACTCGGTTGCTGGGAGCAGGATGAGACAACGTGGCTTTTCTTAGCATGATGCAACGGTATTAGGGCTGGTGCATAGTCCAGGACCGCTCATAACGGTGATCAAGTTTTGTTGTTATTCACATATTCTACGACATAGGCACCGTTACCGCTATTCCAAATATACGGCCACAGAAATATAAAATGATACGCCCAATCAACCAAATAGTAGCTGTAGAAGGACAGGGAACAGTAAATGAGCTTAGCCAAGGCATCTGATCTGTGCACTGAAATACTGAAATCATATCATATATACAACTAAGATGAATGCGCATACGTGGCCGCCTATTCCTCAACCTATCTAGGCACATAACCCCCTACAAAGGGGCGGGCAAGAATCCGAACTCTCTGATCATGGACGATAAGTGCCAGGTAGCGTGTGAGGACCTAAATAAGGGAGCCTCTCGGTGGGAGTGTACCTATCGACCTGCCCTTAGATTATCCTTGGTATGATTACTGTTTCCATGAGGCCTCTTCTCGACGTAATGCTTTTTAATAGAAGATGAAGGGGTCTCCTGTGTATAATTGGCTCTATTACTGCGGGTAGGTAATGTGCTCCATGTGCAACAACGTCCTACTCGTGTGATAGATTATTTAGCTAAAGCTGACACCCGTTAGTGTTACGCACGCATCCGACGAAGCCGGTTATCAGTCACTAATTGTTGTACACGATAAGCATGGGGCGGTAGTTCCTATTTGTGAGATCCAGTACTGTGGATGAGCAATATCTAGAGATGCATTTGCTCGTGGGCGAATGAGTGTACGCTATTATAGTACTTAGTATATGGCTTAGCTGTGGTATCTATCTGACTTACTAAGTCCAATGAGCACAAACCCTACAATACTACTATCTCATCTAATCAAGTTTCTTGGCGGCAACGAATACGCCTAGCTCCAAGCTCCTATTTTGGGAGTTAATCGTAGTCTTACGGCTATGACAATCTTATACTACGCGGAGGTCCTGAGAGTGACGCCTACGTGTGCTTGTTGTACTCTGGTACGACTTGAGCCTCTGATTGTTAGATTACTGTATATATTACCCACGGCTAGAGCATCACGGTATATATCATTAGATTGAAAGGGCGGATGATGCTTAGTGATTGACATTGTAATCTGATGCCCACATGATTGTTCCTTCATCTGCCAAATAGAGCAAACCACGACGTCTTTATAAGTTCCGTCTGATATAATCAAAATCCAGAAGCCATGGGCATATCTTATTGAATAAGATGGTACGGGCATCCGTGCAGACGACAAAAGCTATCCCCTACTAAACTGGATTAAGGGGAAGTCCTCTCCATCCCCCCTCGGACGTGTTGCTGGGCATACCTGAATCTCCAAGCACCATATCTAACCTGACTTGACGGCTGGGTACTCCGTCTGCTGGTTGATATTCGCTGTGCAACGCCGGGACTCTACACTATCCTCATCATTTTGTTATACCGGATATTATACCGGATACTCGTTGCCTCATGCATTTGATGGCACAAGATGGTAAATAGTACGTACTTTTGCGGAGATCGAACTGATGGTTCATCATCATGATCTATGAAGGTGCTCTGTGATACTACGTGGTTACATGATTATGCAACCGTGACGGACGACTTATACACATAGAACCATTGCGGTGACTCTTGCTTTGGGCTAGGTGGTTCCGGCTTACCGTCAATTTCTTAGTGAGTGTATGTCTTACTTTGGTGAGGCGTTACTTGTCCGCGGATAGGTAACTACGTCATTTTAACCTCATGTGGCGGGCGTTGTGATATGGGGGCTTGAGACAATCAACGGAGCAATAGGTTTTTGGAGGGAGAATAGGTATGTCGTCGAAATGCTACATAATGCCGTATGTACGTGTAACAGGAGGTTACGCAATGCAGGATTAAATTTGTAGATCTCCTCGGGTACATACCTTAGATAGTTAGTGTAGGTTAAGTACTTAGTGAAGATGACAGGCGGGTACCTAGATCAATCCCACGTTAGACGAATAAATTGAACGACACCTTTTATCGACTCGACGCACATCTATTTTGTTCTTCTATGTACACGTACGCAACCACAATACCTAGCGCGATGATAAACTCACTCACTTACTTACAAATGTGAAGCTGCTCGACGGCGGGACGGCGGCCCCTGCATGCATATGGACTTGGCTTGCGAGAATGACAAGATGGTCCGCATGTACCGAGTCGGGTCGGCGGCCGGAAACATTTTCACAGAAGAGCAGGCTTTGACAGGCTTTGAGTGCGTGTGGGGGAGCGGCATGTCGGTTCCTGATTGGAGAATGGTCGGCGAGTTTTTCATGTTGAAGAACGGGTCTGGACGGGGAGGCGGACAATTGTCACAACCCGATTAAATGGGGACCCCTCGTGGAAAAGAGAAGAAGGCGAATAGAAGACTCGGTCGTTTGGCTGTTCCCGGAGATGCCAAGCGAGTGGTGCCGCCAAGAACGCCCAAGAAGGGTTTGGCTCATGAATCATGTCATGGCTTACTTAGTAGTGGTGGGTAGTCTCGGCAGCAAGCACCCTGTACAGTACGTACTTATTTACATGGCCATGTGTCTAAGAAGAAAAGAAATGTAGGTATTGCTGGTAGGTACACTACACTCGAAACCGTTTCGACATGCAAACGTACAATAGGTGGGTGGAAGAAGGATTGAAGTCTGCGGATAATATCGGTTATATTCCCACAACCGGGTATGGAAGTATGTAAGTACAGTATGTAAGACATACGTATAGGTAGGTACCTGGTTTTTAAGGCGCCAAGCGATACCTTAACAAAACGTTTACCGTTCTCGGCTATATCTTGATCCGTTTGCTCGGCTGCGTCTTGGCGTCAGTCCTAGCTAATGAGCTGCTCGGTGCTGACAAGCCCGTGTTACCACACCATTGCACATGGACGCATTCCTTAAAAAACGCTCCGTTTAACACTATGTGGGGGATTGGATGGGAGCATTAGATTTCTTAGCGGCGATTACCTGGTTTGTGCAATCGGCATAAACTGGTAGCACTGGAACTCACTCCCGTAAAGTCGATACTGCGATTGCTCAAGATCAACGAACGACCTTTATTATGGGCATGAGTAGATGTCGTTGGGCATTGGCGTGGACACCCGCGTAACCCGGGTAAGAACTTAATCTTGTTCGTTTGTTCGTTCGTTCGTTCGTTACGCAATGTTACATTCTGGGATAAGTTATGGGCAAACAAAGAACTTTGGGGAAAAAAANTGTCTCTCGTGGCGAGACATAGGTAGGTATGTTACGAGCTACGCGGTTCCGACAGCATGGGACGCCATTAAGCTTTGTCCGACGCCATCCAATCCCGTCCAATCCAGACGGGACAAAGGTAGCATTCTTTTACTTGCCGAGTGACGTCGTATTTCCATGCAAGCTAGGTGCTACCACATACTTATAGGACGATCGTCTGGGCTCGTCATGTACGTCACAACAGGAAGGGTAACCGTAACCGTCCTAGGTAGGTCGTGTGGTTGGCTGGCAAGCTGGGTGTGGTATACCTACTTGTATATAATAATGGTGTGTATGATCGTGGGCGGATAGCGCTGTTTCTATAGTATGGGTATGCTGTAGAACCAGGAAGAAAGCCCTTGGGAAGAAACAAAAGTTATGCACAAAGTTTGGCGGGGTGCCGGATTCTAAAAGGAGTCCGACGGGATCTTGGGGATTATACAAACTCCCCTGTCTGGCCTCTCACAACCACCGCGCCGAAAGGGGTCGGACCCTCCAGCGTCGCGATAGCCCTGGCGCCGTCCACGAGCGGGACTGTAATACTCGCCAGCTGCTGAGTAGGATTACGTGCTGGGCGTGCTAACCATTGCTAGCGCGTGCATAACTAAAGCCCGTCAGCCCGGATCCCGCCTTAGATCTCGCGCTCCTCCACTCTGAAGGCGTATTTTATGTAAATGGATCTGGCCCGAATGGGATTTGCGTCGTCTGTCTAGCCTCGCTGAGTTTTCATAGTCACGCTAAAGGTTGCATACGAATAAGTACGAGAAGTACGAGGCGTGGAGAAGGTTGTACCATACCGGGATTCCGACAAGGGGACAAGACGAAGGCCATTCCATATATAATTAATTAAGACAGGGCCCCCGGACTCACCTCACGACACGGGGGGTCAACATCTCGTGCCCTTTTCGTCTTCTCAAAAACCTCTAACCTGCCAGATACATACTTCTTGTAAGTCCCTACTCTTCGATGGGATGCGGTGACGCTTACTTGTCCTAACGTTCTTTAATTCTAGTACCTAATACCTTCTAATACCTACTTCTTTCTTCTCTCACTTGCATTGTAGCTTCGAGGCGCCGCCCTTCTTAAACCCTGTCGATCCTTGGGCGCCAGTTGCACATCTAAGTAGTACATAAAGAATCGTGCAAGACTATTATTCATCTAACAACAGAAGTTTGTTCGCAGCTTGGGTCTCGACCTCTTGAGCTATCAAGATGTCGTGGACAGGCGGCGGGTTTTCGAGTTATGACCGGACGGCGCAAGCCACAGCGTCGCCGGGTCTTATCTCGCCAGTTCACGAGGAGCCGGTAGAAGACACCCACGTATCAAGGACACGGACGACATCCGTTACAGAGGTCGGCAACGACAGCATGGCAAAGAAGGAATCACCAGGATCGAGTGACGAGTCTACAGACGACGACGCCGTCGAGCTAGAGCGCCGCGAATCGCTCGTCCATGAGTTGGCGCGCAAGTATACGACACAATCTCAGGCCCATTGGACTCCCGGGACCAACCCTTACCTGGATGCCGATGAGAACTCTCCGTTAAACCCGAATTCGCCCAATTTCAGCGCGCGAGCCTGGGCTAAGGCTATGGTCGAGATGACTGCGAGCGAAGGAAAGGAGTTTCGAACGGCTGGTGTCTGCTTCCAAAACATGAGTGTGCATGGTTACGGCTCCGGGACGGATTATCAAAAGGATGTAGGAAATGTCTGGCTCGAGGCCATTGCGATAGGTCGCAGGGCCCTGGGCAACAAGGGAACGAAGATCGACATCCTGCGCAATTTCGACGGTCTTGTTCGCAAAGGAGAGATGTTGGTCGTCCTGGGCCCTCCCGGATCCGGTTGCACCACCTTCCTGAAGGCCATCGCCGGCGAGACTGCTGGTATCTATATCGACGACAAGTCCTACTTCAACTACCAGGGAATCTCCGCCAAGGAGATGCATTCGCACCATCGGGGCGAGGCCATCTACACGGCCGAGATCGATGTCCATTTCCCTATGCTGACGGTTGGCGAGACTCTCACCTTCGCGGCCCAAGCACGTGCTCCTCGTCATCTCCCCGAGGGTGTCGACAAGATGACTTATGCTAATCACCTCCGGGATGTCACCATGGCCATGTTCGGTATCTCGCACACAGTCAACACGCGTGTGGGTAACGAGTATATCCGTGGTGTTTCTGGTGGTGAGCGCAAGCGTGTGACCATCTCGGAGGCTACTCTGAGCCGTGCCCCTCTACAGTGCTGGGATAACAGTACGCGAGGTCTGGACAGCGCCAATGCCGTCGAGTTCTGTAAGACACTACGAACCCAGACTGAGCTCTTCGGAAACACGGCTTGTGTGTCCATCTACCAGTCTCCCCAGGTCGGCTACGACTGCTTCGACAAGGTCACCGTCTTATACGAAGGTCGACAAATCTTCTTCGGCCGTGCCGACGCGGCCAAGCAATACTTTATCAACCTCGGTTTCGAGTGCCCTGCCCGCCAGACAACCCCGGATTTCTTGACTTCTATGACGAGCCCCATCGAGCGTATTGTCCGGGACGGATTCAAGGGCAAGGTACCACGCACTCCCGATGAGTTCGCCGAAGCCTGGAAGAAGAGCGCCGACTATGCCGCCCTCCAAGCCGAGATCGAGGAGTACAAGAAGGAGCACCCTATCAACGGACCCGATGCTGAGGCCTTCCGTGCTTCCAGGAGAGAGCAGCAGGCTAGGGGCCAACGCCCTGGCTCTCCGTTTACGCTGTCCTATGTGCAGCAGATTCGGCTTTGTCTCTGGCGAGGCTGGCTCCGACTCAAGGGTGACCCTAGCATCACAATCGGTGCCCTCATCGGTAACTTCATCATGTCTCTCATCGTAGGCAGTGTGTTCTACAATCTCCAGCCCACCACGTCGAGCTTCTACCAAAGGGGCGCCCTGATCTTCTTCGCCTGTCTCCTGAATGCTTTCGCTAGTGCCCTAGAGGTAAGTTTATCCAAACTCTTGTCCCGTAGTCTAATTGTTCTGTATGGAACCTGTTGCTTATTTATACATACAGATTCTCACTCTCTATGCTCAACGTCCTATCGTCGAGAAACACGCCCGTTATGCCTTGTATCACCCGTCGGCTGAGGCCTTCTCGTCTATGCTCTGTGACTTGCCTTATAAGATTGCGAACACGATCATCTTCAACACGTCGTTGTACTTTTTAACAAACCTGCGACGTGAACCGGGCGCCTTCTTCACCTACCTGCTCTTCTCGTTCTTCACTGTCTTGGTGATGAGTATGATCTTCCGTACCCTGGCCTCGTCATCGCGAACTCTCTCGCAGGCTCTGGTCCCGGCTGCCATTCTCATTCTCGATCTCGTCATCTTCACCGGCTTCATCATCCCCGTCAACTACATGTTGGATTGGTGCCGCTGGTTGAACTATGTCGATCCTCTTGCCTACGCGTTCGAGTCGATGTTGGTCAACGAGTTTTCTGGTCGGCAGTTCCGATGCACCGAAATCGTCCCGTCGCCGGCACTCGGATACACCAATGTCGAACCTGCTAACCAAGTGTGCAGCGCCATAGGTAGTGTAGCCGGCTCGTCAACTGTGGATGGTGACCGATACCTAAATACGGCGTTCCAGTACTACGCCTCTCACAAGTGGCGAAACTTGGGTATTATCATTGCCTTCATGCTCTTCTCTCTGGGTACCTACATCGTCTCTGCTGAGCTTGTGTCCGAGAAGAAGTCGAAGGGTGAAGTTCTCGTGTTCCGACGTGGACACAAGCCCGCTCAATTCAAGGAACGCAAGGGCGATGTCGAAGAGGGTGAGGGCCCTCGTGTCGGTCCGATTGCTACTAACGCAAGCCGCCCTGCTCCTGACAACAAGGAGGCCGGTTTCATCGAAGAGCAGAAGAGCGTCTTCCACTGGAGCGATGTTTGTTACGATATTACGATCAAGGGCGAGCCGAGGCGTATTCTGGATCACGTTGATGGTTGGGTTAAACCGGGTACTCTGACGGCTCTAATGGGTGTTTCTGGTGCCGGAAAGACAACTCTACTGGACGCATTGGCAAGCCGTATCACCATGGGTGTGATCACTGGTGACATGTTTGTTGATGGCCGCCCTTGCGATGCTTCTTTCCAGCGTAAGACGGGCTATGTTCAGCAACAGGACCTGCATCTTGCTACTACGACTGTTCGTGAGGCTCTTAACTTCTCTGCTATCCTTCGCCAACCGGCCGACGTGCCACGTGAAGAGAAGCTAGCATACGTCGATGAGGTCATTAGGCTCTTGGAAATGGACGAGTACGCCGACGCCGTCGTCGGTGTCCTCGGTGAAGGTCTCAACGTCGAGCAGCGCAAGCGTCTGACTATTGGTGTCGAGCTCGCCGCTAAGCCACNCGCTACTCCTNNCTAGTATCTTCAGCGCGGGTAACGCCTACGTCTACTGCGCCATGCGCTCGCTCCACGGCCTCGCGTGCGACGGGCACGCGCCGGCCATCTTCAAGAAGACGACCAAGAAGGGCATCCCCATCTACGCGTTCTGCGTCGTCATCCTCTTCCCGTTCCTCTCGTTCCTCCAGGCCGGCAGCAGCACCTCGTCCGCCGTCACGATCCTGCAATCCGTCACCGAGGGCGCGACCATGATCACGTACATCTGCATCAGCCTAACGTACATCTTCTTCTACCGCGCGTGCAAGGCGCAAGGGATTGACCGGTCGACACTGCCGTATGTCGGCTACTTCCAGCCATACGGCGCCTACATCACCTTCGTCTACATGATCCTCATCGAAGGTATCTTCGGCTACACCGTCTTCATCCCGGGCCGCTGGAGCGTCGCCGACTTCTTCCCGCCGTACACCATGGCCTTCGTCACTATTTTGCTGTACTTTGGCTGGAAGATCTACCACCGCACCAAGTTCGTCAAGCCCCTCGAGGCCGACCTCGTCTGGGAGAGACCCCAGATCGACGCGTACGAGGCCACTTTTACCGAGCCGCCGACGCGATTCCGAGACGAGCTCTGGGCGATGGTGACGGGTAAGAAGAGGGTGAAGGAGAATCAGATGGGCGAGGATATTAGTAGTTGATATGATACCCGGGCCCCTTTTGTTTCGCTAGAATGAGGCTGTTGGGAACAACGGCCTGTCGCAGACCGAGCTCGAGCTTGAGCTCGATGTATGAGACTTGGCTTGGCCGTGATTTTATTTCTTCTTGTATCATACTTGCTACTTTATGTCCTTTTGAGTAGATATACCCAGTGAGCTGCGGCTTGCGCCAGTCGGAGTTGATTACACAAAATATAAAATAAATTCTTGCTTGGGTGCACTAGGATGTTGTACAGGATTACCCGAGATAGTGCGCTTGTTCGTTTAGTCTTCCCGAATAAGATATGATTGTGTAGACTCGATACTGGATGGAAGCGCGAAATTTCGAGAGGGTCGTTGCCGGGTCTATAGGGGAGCGCAGAGCACGTCTACTATGCATACGGGATATAATATGTGAGTTACGCCGGGAGTGCTCGCTCTAGCTGTTCCCTACATTGCGCTAAAATTCCCGTCTATAGAGTAAGTCATAACAAATTCATAGTTAAATGTAGCCGTATTCATATGGTTTCCTATGTTAGCATGTTCCCGTCTTGCCATAGTTTCTGCATCTATATATTATACAAAACTAACAACCCATCGATTCCCATCAGATGGCTATCCAACCATACCCTACGGCGGTGATATTACTACGTTTTGACTATATACTTATATCTCCTGTTTTCCGACACCCTCGCCCCTATACAGTGAGAAGAGCTTCAAGAATCTATTTAACTTCCTACCAATCCCTAAACTGCACCCTTCTAGGCAGCTATACACTAACCCATGTATACTGTATACTCCGAGATACCCCTTTCTAATTGTTTCTTCAGGAATATTCATGTACAGGCGACGAACTCGTGTTGTTATACCGCCTACGGAGGGGAAGAATGTCGCCTTTTCCTACCTGCGTTGTCTCCCCGTGGCGTAGTTTAACGGGTTTGCTGTTGATGGTTCTAACCTTTTTTTTTTTTTTCTTTTTCTTTTTTTTTTTTTTTTTTTCATATCTAGCATGCTAAGCTATTCAGTTGAAATCTTATCTCTACTAAAGAAGATGGGTGCTTTTAACTATAGATTCAAACTTCCCTGGCAAGAATCTTGGCTTCCTCTATAACTTGAATTTCCACCAAATCCTTCTTTATTCTTCCAGTCGCATTCTAAAGAAGAGTGATAGGCGCTTAATCAACAAAATGGCAGTTGGTATCGGTTAATATTTAAAACTTGATGCTTAAGATCTCAAGGGTAGAACACACAACACCGGGCAGCCTCAATAGATACGGATTGACCGTTAGCCACACACATTCTTGTCGATTCCCTTTAACTCGTACGGTATTTTGTCTGCTTTACGTAGAAATCTATCCTCAAGGTTAAGGGCCGGTGGGTAGATAATTCACGTAGCTAGCCCTACATGCTGTAGGCCTGTATAGAGGTATCTAGGAAGGCATGAGGTCGATAAAAGGCCCTCCTACAACGTTACATGTTCCAACTAACCAACCAACCAGCCTCTAGCTACCCACTCTAGTATTGTCCAATGGGCTATTCAGCCCTGCATTAAGAGGGCAATTAATGCTCCGCCTCGTTTGAAAAAATGGTTGGGGCGATCCTCGAATCCTCAAGATTCTCAGAAACTTGCATATAAAAGACGTGGCTGTGTCTACCATATGCCTCTACATTGTCTGTTACGCCGTCGTATTAATCGCAATAGAGGTATTCGGACAGCTACGCATTCAATGCGGGAAATTTTCTATCCTTTCCATAAAAGAAGTAAACGCATTCATTATACTTTTCGCCAGTTCACTTCTTGTAGCAATTTCCCAACCCCCCCTCGTAAGCCACAAAATCAACTTCTCGCCTGAAGGTTCCTAATGAGATAAGATCCCTATAGGGGGATGGATTTTCCATCTCTCTTTACGCATCATGACATCTGAACGACGAGCTACAAACACCGATATAATCAATCACCCTATAATCAATATAGATTTTGGGTTCCTCGTTCGCAATAGACATGTTAGGTAATTTTATCTCGCCGTGGGCTGCCCAGTTGCCTCCTATATCAACTCCGAGCTATCTCGACTACTAGCCATCCTACGAGCAAAACTAGTAATTGCCATAGCTAAGCTTGTACTGCTGTTGACATGATGCTATCTAACTTGAACATCCGAGGCTGAGGTCCGAGTTTGTCTATTAAGCTCGTCGATCTAGCCTTTCAAATCCACTTCGCTAAGGAGATTTTTTTCTCGAGCACACAAGCACGACCTTAATCATCGTCGTCGTCATCATCATCATCATCCTCGTCGCTCTCCTCCTCAGCGTTCTCAAGCCACTCGACCAGCGCCTGGCACTTAGCCCTGACAGCCAGCATCACCTCACCCTCCTTACCCCTGGCGTCTTCCCACCAGGCAAGGAGTCCTTCCTCCTCCAGGATATCTAGATCGTACATTTGCTGCAGCATGGCGGCTAAGAGGTTGCCGGCCTTACCGGCCTCGATGA